>CAUYLG010066464.1:0-125270 GCA_963573385.1 Cacajao melanocephalus
CCGACTGGCTTTGCTTTTTTTTTTTTTTTTTTTTTTTTTTTTGCCTAAAAAAAAATAACCAAATTCCCAAAAATAAAAAATATTTAAAATACAATTTTAAAAGTTGTAGTATAAAACAAAAAAACAAAATAAAAAAACAACAAAACATATCAAAAACCAAAAACAATATAAACCCAAAAAAAAAAAAAAAAAAAAAAAAAAAAGCAAAGCCAGTCGGAAGAAGCTGGTTATATAATGCGCGATGTGGCTAACAAGAAAGGCAAGCTATTTTTATTTTGTTTACCGTATGCTGTGCAGTAGGGACTCCTCCAAACTGTGCAGTCCCCGAAGAGATTCTGAGCTTCCCTGTGAGATCCACAGGATACAATTAGCAAAATTAGAAGACCCTATTACACCCACAGAATAAAAACTAATGCCTTACAGTGGCTTTCTGCCTGCACATTCGTGCATGCACAGGAATGTGTGTATGCAAATAAGTTCTCCTTTGGCAATCTAGTAGTGCACATCTCAATGACATTTGTGTTTTATAATGCAGGCTGTTTTTAATATTTAAACATCATCGTTATATATTGCACACAGCAGTGGGTAGTTACTTGGTGGTT
Source organism: Cacajao melanocephalus (assembly GCA_963573385.1). Classification (NCBI taxonomy): domain Eukaryota; kingdom Metazoa; phylum Chordata; class Mammalia; order Primates; family Pitheciidae; genus Cacajao; species Cacajao melanocephalus. Next base: position 603 of record CAUYLG010066464.1, read on the forward strand.
ATTTTTAGGCATAGCTACTTTTTCAGCAGTGTTAGCTAAGACATTTCTGTTTGGGTTTTTTAAGAGGCTGCAGTTCCTAGAAGCCCCCATTAAGCCCACCCTTCGGTTTGGTGGGTAAAGGTAGTTTGATACTTGGGATTTTTTATTTTTTAATTTTTTGGAATGAAGCTTATGCCTGAGGAAACCACCAGAGAGAAGAGAAAATCCTGCACAGGAACTCTTGGAAAGGGATTGCACCCTAACGGCTAGCGCTGTGGCATTTAATCTCCTCTGATTGCCCTCTCACTGTGCATGCATCAGTCAATATTTTAGCAGCTCCGCAAATAAATGGACTTGAATGCCATCTTCTACATAAAGCAGAGGTTGAAGGGCTCCCTTGAACCTCCTGGCTGGCTGTCAGTGGTGTAGGTTTTCGGTGCACTTACTCCAGCCCTGATCACTCATGTAATTAGATCAGGCTGCCATGGCAACAGACAGTGTTCCTCGTCCATTCAGGTGGGTTTGTCTTGTGCCTGAACTACTCCAAGTGTTTTATGCACAGCATTTATGCTGCCCAAGCTAGACGAAAGACTCCACTATTTCAATTGCATCTTCTTTCAGTCATTTGGATGGGAGACACTGAAGGAGGCTTCTAGCCACTCAACTTTTATAAAGGAGACCAACAAGCTGTTCTTCCTAGGTGCAGTATGTAAATGCGTCTCCCCAGACAGTGAAAGGAGCCTGACAATCCTGCTGGTGTTTATTGTGAACAGATCAACAAGTATTTGGTACTTGTTAGAAACCTTTCAGAGCTTACTAAAGCAACGTTTCTTTTGCAGTCTGGTGCCTTTGGCCATGCAGGCACTTAACCCTTTCAAGTGTGAAGAGAGTTCATCCTTTGGAACCTACATTGCCCATAGCAATGGCTGGATTTCTAAAGGATTTTCTCAGAGGAATAACTTATTTGGAAAATATATTCCCATTGTCACATTTTTAAACTTGACAGCCATCATAACAAAAACTGGTACTGACAGTAGGCAGACATTCTGAATGTATTCATTCTTAATTTGGATCTATTGGCTGCGATATGAATGATCTTTGGTAGTAAGTTAAAAGGATTTTTTTTTTCCTTAGCCAGAAATGATAGAGGCCTATAGCTAGAGGACAGATAATGCATGGTGCTTTTACACAATAAACATGTACTTTATTTTAGGATGTAATTTAGAGAACAGTTAGAAAGCAGTATTCTAGTTTTTGCATTAGGGCACCACTATATGAAGTCTGCTAAGCAAAGAGAAATAATATGGCGAAAAGGAAAAAGGAAAAGTTGCTTTAGTTGCTGAAGCTCTGTGCTGCTCAGGTAATCCAAGTAAGTGGGCAGAGGGTGTGGGGGGGGGGCGTGGAGAGAAGAGCATCTTAATAACCTGGTATTTGAAAGAAAAGATAATTGAGAATATGTCTTGATTTAGTTGTGACTGCCGGTCAGTTTACAGTTTTATGGCCAGCATAGCTAAACTGGTAAATTTTTTCCCCCCAGGCCTAGGATTGAGAGAGCTACTCAACTCTATTCACAGGGGGTTTATGAGTTTCTACCATTTCCTGAGTTTATGTGGTTGGTAAATTCATTGTGGCCTGGTCAGATGAAGCATTGCTGTGGTTAAAATGAGCTATTATTTCTGGGAGGTAAATAGATGGGAAGCAAGGATGTCAATAAGGCACAGAAGTTTAACACAATGCCTTGGAGGTCCTGGATTCTATTTTGCAACATATAGAAAAATGCTTTACTTGCAGTAAAATGTGAACATACATTTTTTAGTGCACAAATTCCCATTAGAATAAGTGTAAAAAATGTACTTGATGGGAACAGTGAAAGGCAGTGTTTTTCTTTCTTTCAGGATTTCGTTTTAAGAGGGTTTGGTAAACAGAAGTGATACTTTGTTAAAAATGTTACAGCTAGACTTCAGAGCCTCTGAATGGTCTTTTAAGCTTAGAGGAAGATTAAACAAAACTCTTTAGCCACAAGATTACATGTCAAATGCCTGTAAGTTTCAACATACCTAAATCAGTTGTCTAGGAGTCCTGGGAAAGGCCAGTGCTAAGAGATTACTGAAATACTAGTAAACATTACTGTGACTCTTGTTTTTGTTGCCATTATAGAGTCCAAGAACTCACATTTCTTTTGAATAATGTTGTGCTTTTATTGTTTTTCGTTCTGGAATGTCAAGTGGATTTTACTTTTTTGTGCATGCCTTGAGTGACAGTTTCTGATGACTAACACCGTAACACTCATTTTGTTTTCTGTTAAAAGTTAAGCAATAAACATATTTTACTAAAATTCTAAAACTCATGTAAGTAGGTAAATGTGGGAGTGAATGTTAATTCTTTAAACTGTAGTTATCTGAAAATAACACAGATTAGGATCTGAACAGCTTAAATACTTGCATTGGTAAAGTGACATAGTGCAGTAAGACAAGATATCGTTTTTAAGGGAGAGATAAATTATTTGACTTTCCTTGCTTTATATTTTCAGAGTAATTCAATAGTTGGAATGATTAGTTTCTGTGAGTGATTTAGATCTGTGCAGCTTAATTGCTTCAAAGAACAGATTTAGTTCCGGTCATACTTCCAAGGTTATCAGAAGCAGGCTCTCCTTATTTTGTTAAAAGCATCAAAAGCAATAAATTGTAGAAATGGTAACAGAAATAATAATTTCTGTTTTAGGACCTTACATATTAGAACTGCTTTTTCTAAGATAAGAAATTTTTAGTCGTCAATTATGTTCACATTTTATTTTCATGTAATTTTGTCTATTAAAATAAATTTACTCTTTCAAAATTTCTTTAAGAAGTGATATAGAATGTCAATTTTAGAGAATTTTTTAAATGTTGGCTGAAAGAGCTGTAATTAGATTGAAATTTTAAAAAATATATAAATGCTTAAAATTACAGAAGTAATAAAAAGTTTTAGACAAATCTTTATTTGTGGAAACAGTTTTTTACATTGTTTTCTTCTTTCATAATTATATTTATGGATATTTGTCTTTATCAGCATAGGAATATATTTTATAATGCTCATAATTTGAACTTTCAGGGTAATGTACTATAAATATTTGTATGATGCATTACTACCATCCCAAATGTACGAAAGCACATTTAGAACAATTACAGAAAAAAAAAACAACAAGCATTATATTTTGTTTGACATATTTCATGCTAGCAGAAATGTTTCATTGATTTTTCTGTAACTTTTAATGCATCTCATTTGTGGAGTAATGAAAATGTAATGATAATTGCCACAGTGTAAGCAAAAATTGTGTTTTACCTGCAAATTACATTTCAGAAAATTTATGGTACTCAGAATTTGAGACTTAAGAGGGCATAGGTTTCCTCAGTTGTGGTGTTTTGATTTGGGCTAAAAGGAACTCTCCCCGCCACCCCCCGCACACTTAGGTACCCTTTAACATCACAAGTTTTGAATGAGTTAGGTAGCCGAAGTTTTTAGTGACAGTTATCGTAGCTACTAACTTATAGCAGCTATCCTAACGTTCAAAGAAAATTTATTTTTCTGTCACTCCACATTATCTCCTGGTATTTACTGACCATTACATCAATTTTGTTTAGGCCATCTTTCTCATTAATCTTACACTAGTAATAGTGTTGTATTATGTTGCTCTGCTGGGTTCTAAAAATATTGAATATTCCATTTTTGGTGTATATCATTGTATAGACATCCTATAGGTTATTTTCTTGTATATTGCTTGTATGTTTTTTAATACATGCTGCCTTGGTTGTATTCTTGCCTTCTTCCCTCTGATGGAATACAAGTTATGTAACCTCTCTTTATTATCCTAACTAGTGTAGCAACACAAATACTTTTAAAATAAGAAAGCATATCCATTCGAGAGTAAAGTAATCTTTTGTGGCATTTACATAATGTTTGACCCTCCTCTGCACTTCAGCAAACTAGCAGGAGGCTGTAATTTGGACTCTATAAAACCTTATCTGCCAGGTGATATGTAAATAGAATTGTGTGCACACACATTGTCATATAGGCAAACACTCTCCCAGCTCGTGAGCTCATTAAAAGCACTGTCTCCATATTGATGGTACCTTCACCTCGTTTGAGAATCAAGTATTTTGATACTTAATTTGAGATGAAATCACGGTCGTCCCTCCTGCCCCCCCACCACACTTAAAGAAGTACTAAGATTAAATGGAATTTTCTGAACTTCTACTTAACTTCGCCATTATTTATATTTGTAATTCAACAAGCTTCTTGGTGGAGGGACTGTGCCTTCTAAAGATTTAAAAGACATTGTAGTGTATAACAGCTTACCTTCCTTCTCTGTACAAACAGATCACACGTGGGGAAACCAAGGACTACAAGAATTACTTCTTTTGCATATCAGTCCCAGGCATGCAATCGATGCTTAAATAAATGCTTGGTGAATGGATTAGTTAGAAGTAAGAATATTTTGGCTACTGTTCATTACTTTGAAAAGTGCTGGAAAGAAGTGGAAGTTATTTTCCTTTCCAGCTGGGCTACGCTCTTAAAAATAGTGAGTGTGTATGGATCAAAATAATCATGACTACTGAGATGTGTTGCCATGTACCAAGGATAATTGGCTCCCTTACCTGTTTACGGATTATTCACATTGGAGATCATATTCATAGCTCCAGAATAGTTTCTTTCTGACATCCAATATAAACCTGGGCCTCCTCCTTCCTACTGTTACCTGGCGTGAGCTTAGGAAACCCAAACTAAATTTAAAGTCAGCCTAAGCAAATGTGCAGATCAGCTCCAGTAATCAGAGACTGAAAATCAGTCCAGCATTCACTAGTTTGGGGATTATTTTATAGTAACTCTGCTACTGATTTTTTTTTTTCTGTTTAATGTGGATAATTGGGAATTATCAGTATTTAAGAATATAATTTTAAGGGATAGGGCTAAAAAATATTTTAGCAAATCAAGTCCTCAACTTCTTCCATTTCTATGTATAGGTCTTTACCTCACAAAAACTACTACAAGCACCAAGCTCCCTGATGGAAAGGTATATGGAAGATTCATTCATTCTTTCTTTCATTCATCCATTCACACATTCACTCATTCATCGTACAATGGATAATTTTCACTTAACCATGTACAAGGAATTGTGGCAAAATGAAAATGAGATCTACATTCAGTAATTAAAGTTTAGTGGAAAGTGTAGTGAATATATGCACACTTTACACTTTTTTTTTCTGCATTTTATCCTTCTATTCCATTGGACTGGTATGCTAATAGCTGTGCACTTTCATGGTTATCTTTCAAGTTGCATGTTGATAGATAATATATGCCACATTAAAATTAAGCTTTGGCTCAATTACTATTCAATCCATGCCCATTTTCACCTGATACTCCTTGTGGTTACCAGCATGTGTTTATGAGATGATTGGCTAGCATCATTGGAGAAAACAGTGACAGCGGCTGGCTCAAATGGGGAGACCATCCTCTTAATTTGATGGAAGGAATGACCTTTTTGTATGTCGGCCTCCCTCTGAGCCCTGTTGAGTAAAACCAGACCTGCCTTTTGAGCTGGCCGGGATCTGTGTAATTCTCCTACAACAGAATGCCAGATTTGATGTTCTTTAAATTCATAGTGCGTAGCCACTTAAGGTGGACTTATTTTTTAAAGCAGTTTATTCTGTTTTTCATTTTGGATTTCCTCTCCTGCACTCCCTGGACCATTGCAGGAGCATCGTGCATCAAGTCACCAGGGTGGTCCATTCAAGCTGCAGATTTCTTTGTCATCCTTGTACAACAGTCTCCTCCTCCACTGCCACTACAGGGAAGTGCATCACATGTCAGGTGAGAGTTTTGCGATGCTCTCTGTTTTCCATCTGAGGGTAAAGTCCTGACCTGGAAAATTGCCTCCTAGCCATGCCTCCTTACTTTGCTGGCTGTTGAATGTCATTTTCTTTGCAAACTCTATTTGGGCATAGTGTGGGAAGTTGAGAAATTGCCAAGATCATTTTTTAAAACTTGGATTAGAGTATCTATCTATTTGATTTAATCTATGCGGTTCATGAAGAAGTTCATTTGACTTTGCGATGATTGGTAATTGCCCATTGGGGCTTGAACCTGATCATTTTAATTGTCACTTTTCCTTAATGCAATTAAGAATGCTATGCTACAAGATACCTTAAGTCACAGTTTTTACGTTTTAGGTTACTGTTGTAGTGTAATATAAGCGTAGCAAAACAGAGACCTATTTGTTTAGGGGCAACCAGTATTTGTTGAATCTTGAATTTCTTTGTGTCTGTTTGGATTTTACAACTTCCTGATTCTCCCACATACAGTAAATTTTTCTGGCCTGGAGAGTTACGCAGACACAGGGTGTATGCAAGGGTGATGACTCATGGTTCTCTACTGAAGAAAGGGCAGGAGGATATTGTCTCAAATGGGTATTCAGGAGAGAAAAAGAGGTTTGCTAGAACTTGGGGCAGTAAGGGCTTGGGAACACAAGGCTTTGGGTATATGCAACCAAGGGAAATTGTGAAATAGAAAATAGGGGATCAATTTCTATTTGCCTTGGAAACAGACCTGTTTGAAACTGTGAAGACAGAGTAGATTCAAGGTTCCCAAGTTTGACTGGGCAGGAGAATCACCTGGAGAGCTTAAAAAAAATAGAATTCGGGACTCCACCCTAGACTTGCTGAATCAAAATGTTCCCTGCTGGAATAATTGCTCTGTCTAGGTACTGATGCTCCACAAATCAGCCAGGCGCTGTGGCGGGTGTCTGTAATCCCAGCGACTGGGGGGCTGAGGCAGGAGGCTGATGCTCCACAGGTTTGGGAACTCCTGAGTTGGGTGATCTTCCAGCAGCTGTTCCTAAGTTACGTTCCATAGACTTAGTTGGTGAGAAGTTCATTCTACTTATAGCGAATCTCCCATTTGAAAATTTGAATTTTCAAAACTCATTTTTCAAGAGATGAATGGATGTTTGCTTTATGAAGTACTCATTTAAACAATGATTGACCAGATGTCTTTGAAGAAAGAGCTTCCTCTTTACCTTAAGAGCTAGTTTTTAAGTTACATATAAATTCTATAGCATCTTAGATAAGAGCATGGAGTTCCGTAATCAACCCATCTGGACTTAAGATCTGGAGCTGCCACTGTGACCCTAGGTAGTCCTATGTCCTTTCAATGCCTCAGTTTATTCACGTTTAAGATGGAGGTAATATTAGAAGTTTCTCAGGGCTGCTGTGAAGATGGAGTAAAATAGTAGATAAACCATGGGTAGAATAGTACCTGGCATAACGTATGCTATTGTATAACTTACCCCTTGACAGGTTGATTGTAATGGTCATGTTTTATGATGGTTGCTCCTGAACCATACATGACTAGGAATATGTAAATATACCTGGACCATGGTCTTTGGACTCACCCTGTAGACATCTACAGCTCTGCAAAGCCAATGAGCCTTTTATTTATTTTTGCTGAGTTTTAAATTCTGAATTTATCACAACTCTCTTACTGTGATGGGATGCATGTGTGTGTTTTTAAGATTGCTGTAAGACAGACTGATGAATTACATACATACAAGGATTAATTTGTGGTCTGAGTAAAAATAAGCAAAAACCTGAGTTACTGAAGTATTATGCCTCAGGAAGAATAACCAAAAAAATCCCGGTGGGGGACAAGGTGGAGGAAGGAAGAGTCATCACAAACATGATATCCTTGTAAAATATGACACTGAGTTGCTTGCATTTTATTGGCTGTAGATTAGAGAGGTGTTCTTTAAGTGGAAATAGAATAACCTGAAGTTACTTGCAAAGGTAAGCCTCTTAAGATTTACAAGTGTCAGCTGAATGAAAAAGGTAGGGTGGGCTGGGTATGGGGGCTCATGCCTGTAATCTCAGCACTTTGGGAGGCCAAGGTGGGTGAATCACTTGAGGTCAAGAGTTCAAGACCAGCCTGGCCAACATGGTGAAACCCTGTCTCTAGTAAAAATATAAAAATTAGCCAGGCGTTGTGGCGGGCGCCTGTATTCCCAGCTACTTGGGAGGCTGAGGCAGGAGAATCCCTTGAACCCAGGAGGCGGAGGTTGCAGTGAGCTCAGGTTGCACCATTGCACTCCAGCCTGGGCAACAGAACAAGACTCCATCTCAAAAAAAAAAAAAAAAAAAGAAAAGAAAAAGGTAGGGTGTCTTACTGCCACTTTATCTCTTAGGGATGATACCTGTTTTAACAGTGATGTGCTAGACCGAAAATCCTCACATTTAGATCTTTGGGGAAATAGTTTAATTGCGGATAGGGTGAGTACACATGCATTTTTTTAAACTGTGATGTTGCAAGGGAGTCATTTTTGATAACAGAAATATCTCAAGAATTTTATTGTGAAAAACCAGGCAGCAAGAAGTCATACCTCTTGGTCAATATGTGCAGCTTATTGAGAAGATACCAGGGTTTTTATGGTGTATTAGGTAAGTCTAAGTGTCTTATGAATACTAAAATACTGACAAAGTAGTGCAGAGTCACCTTGAATTTTAAGCAGCTGACATTTTCTATGATTGCATTTAAAGAAAGCTTATAAGCATTATCTAAACATCTTGCATCAATAATGCTCTCATTACAGTCCTCACGATTGACGGCTCAACGGAGGCAGGAAAATAGTATCGTTCATGTTGTACTCTGTTATATTCATTCAGTTTTTTCTTAAACCTACATTATAGTTCTTTCTGGTTCTAGTTATTTTATAAATATGATACAGCTATAGCAAGTTATGACCTAACTTGTTCACAGTCACTATTTATGTAAAGAAATGATTCATTCATTTATTCATTGTGAATTTTTTTTAAACTACCGCATGGTACTGTGGGAATGGAAGTGAATAAGAGCTACCGGAAGGCAGTTATTTTCTTCATGGTCAGGCAGGGGAAAGAAGAAACTCTCTGAAATAACGAATACAAATAGAATGGGGTTCTAACAGTGTTCTAACAGTGAAAGAATTCAGAAGAGTGATGCTGAGTAGGAGTGATCAGGAAAGACTTTGAGGAGGAGGGATCACTTGAGTTGAGTGCTGCCGGCTAGATTGCGTTTCTGTGGGAAGAGATGGATGGAGCATGAGGAAGGCCATGTGTATGTCTGGGACGTAACAAGCCAGTGCATGGTATGTAACTGACCAGGCCATTTTGGCTGAAGCTTAAGTGCTGGTGGACATGTGAGTTTCTGGATTCGAGCAGGCAGTAGAGAGTGTGGGAATAAAACTGCTGAGAGGTTGACTCTGAAGATAAATTTGGAGGAGTCCTTGGCATAAAAGTGATCTTCGAAATTGGGCCTTGGGTTCTGGGGCCTGGCAAAAAGTTTGACACACAGGAGGGGCATGATTAAATTCAGGGATGACGTCAGCTGGTGTAGAATGTGTAGGGAGAAGGTAAGAGGCAGTGGAAAGTAGCTTGAACATTGATGTGGCACAGACTTCGAGTGCCTTCTTTTCATGATCTGGGGGGAAGGAGGCTGGGTGGCCGGAGGAGTTGGGTGACGTGTGCGTGGACTGTGGGGCGCTGCTGCAGAAGCTCAGCCACCTCAGAAACTCGGAGCTGAACTGCAGCTCGGTGAAATCTTGTCAAAACCTTTCTTCCTTTAAGACCTTTAAAAAATAGAAACTTGAGCTAATTTTAGCTAAATCTAATATGTGTGTGTATAAAAATGAATGCCGCGTTTGAAATTCAGCGTATGCGGTGATCTCTTTTCATTTAAACAAATGATCCTTGTATTTTCCTCCAAACAGTTTTATTAAGATTTTCAGTGAAGCCCTGTACACATTAACAACAATTCCAGCGTTTCCTTTGATCTTTTCCACTGTTGATTTATTCATCTCATGTGATAAGCGTAAATCACAATGTGCCATCTACTTGACTCTGTAGCAGTTGTTCATTTGTGGCAATTCATTTACTGTACTTTGATAAATCACATTAATATGGGTATGTTTGGTAACTTTAGAGGATTCCCTGGAGGCTTTCTGTGGACTCTTTTAAATGTGAGATGTGTGTATCTGTGTGTGTGCGTGTATACTGTATATACCTGGCTACTAGACACAGCACTTTGAACAATTTGGCTTCCCATTTATACTTTATAGAAAATAAAGAGATATAGCATTGGTGAATCTTGGCTCTGGGGAGAAAGTTAGTCTAAGACTTCATGATGTAAAGTGAAAGGGAAGGCTGGAAGTTATGTTACAATGATGTTAGTGAGCAGTCTGTTTTAATGTAATGAGAGAAAATTTGAGGATTATTTACATGTTTTTCTTTTTTTCTTTTCTTTTCTTTTTTTTTTTTGGTTCTGAGTTAGTTAGGATAGGCTCTCCATATAGCCCAAAAGGGCTCAGAATAAAAGCAGTGACTTATTTAACTTTCATCAAAGATAAGAAGGTTAAGACAGGAACGAGAGGGATGGAGCAAACAACTCTAGGGGCAGATCATTCTGCCTGCAATTATTTAATGAGCATCTAATGTATGAGGGACATTGTGCCAGCAAGGCCTTCTAGGGAATATGAAGGTGATCAATAGTTCACATTTACTATTCTGCATATTAATCCTTATTACAGTCCTTTGAAGTAAGTATCACTATTTTCTCCAGTGCACAGGCGAAGAAACTGTGGCACAGAGAGGACGAATAACTTGCCCAAGGTTGCCCAACTATTAAGTGACAGAATCATGCTTGGATCCCAGCCTGCACTCTGAGCCCTGTTACTTATGCTCTGTCCTCAAGAAGCTTACAGTGGAGTGCAGAAGCAAGGCATGGCTTGGAGTAATATTTAAAAAGTCACGACACAAGTACAACATAGTCTAGGAAGTCAGGATCAAGGAAGGGTCCTTGAATGATAAGCCTTCTTTTCTGATGCCTGCCTGTCCGTTCAGAGTTGCATTTGAGCTTTCTAATACGGGGTGTCCCCTGCAGGTTTCACCACCACGCAAGTGGTGTTTTCTTCCTTTCTTTCACCCTTACTCATTTCTCCTTGAGATTCCTACGTACTTTCAATAATTATTAATTTAAGAAAATGATGATGGTGGCAGTTTGCTTATCTGTTTCAGGGGATTGGCTTAGGTTGATTCCAAAAGTTATTCAGCATCAGGAGTCTCAGCGAGATGATGAACTTTTGACTCTTAAAAGAACTTCACTGGGTCGTTGCTCAGCTTGCAAGATTTGGCAGATATGAACTATTTATCTCTCCAGTGTGATAGGTGGTGGTGTAGTGCTGAATGCAAGCTCTAAGAATAAAACGTGCACCGAAAGGAGGTCACGCTGTAGTCAGGGTGGCTATCAGGAAGCTTAGAACTCCCATCCCCTCTGCCCCTGCCTGTCCCAGTCTCATTTTCTCTCCTTCCCTGGAGCAGTGAATGAATCTGAGCTCATTCATGTCAAGATGATAGAGAAGAAAGCTCACTTTTCTCTTAGCTGGCTTAGGGAAGGCCAGATTGTCTTTCTTTTACATTGAGTGAAAAATTACTGAGAACTTTTTTTTTTTTTTTTTTTTTTTTGGTCTTCAAAGGCAACATCTCTTGCTTTTACAGACCCACGGAAATCAAGAAGAGGATGCAAGATTTACTATTCGTGCCCTAGCCTGGCAGCTTCAGCCTACATCACAGCTGTAATCATATGTGATGCATTTTTATTTACAGATTAGTAGGCTCTGACTCTGACATATGACTAACCAGGAAGCTCCTCCCTGTAACAGTTGTATGTCATCTGCTTCAGAGAACTAATTGCTTGGCAATTCCCCTTTGGTAATTCCCTCTTTATTTTCTGATGAGTTACTTAACAGCGATGGGCTTGTTGAGCAGAGCGTGGAGTTTAATGTGTGCTCCAGAAACTCCACCGTAGGCCTGGGGGATATGTTTTTTGAGTTCTGTGTAGCTTTACTGAAGGAACACTGAAACCATTATATGGCCTGTTAATATTTCACTTAATACCAGATTAAACACCGAGCAGTGTGCAGTTTTCCAAAAGAAATGAAAACCAGCTTCTTTTTAAAATGTGCCCCTGTGCATTAGAAAATTATTAAAAAGGAATTTAATATTTATAGAATGTTTAATGCTTTTTTGAAAATATGATTTCAAATGGAGTAGCTTTCCTGGCCCTGCAGAGGGAGCATGGTGTGCTGTTGGATGGGTAGTTTGGAGGCCGTTTCTGTTGCCTGCCCTTCAACTGGGTGACTTGCGCCACTCACTCTACCTTGCTGGGTCTGTTTCCCTGTCTCCAAAACACAAGGAGGTTGAAGGAAATGCTCTCTCCGGCCTCTTCTATCCCTGAGATCATACAGTTCCATGAATAGATTTTATTGTAATTCTTTTTCCTGGCTCCCCGAAGACCTTTGCTTCTGTCAAACGTCATTTGCTGTTGTTTGACTTTGTTATATTTTGTATTTAATTAGAATTTTTATTTCAGCTATTATTATGTCATTATTTAGAGAGTAAGTCATAAGGGGAGCCTACAATCATTTATCACCCCATCTAGATGAGTTTCATGCCTGAAAACTTCCTCCGCTCCTTTTTACGATTCTTGCTACCATGTCCCAAGCAACATCCATTTCTGAAGGTGGAATGCAGCGTCACTGGAAAGAATATTTCAGCTGATTGTGGAATTTTTTTTTTTTTTTGCAAGGGGAATGCAGAAGCTCTGCTTTTCTAAGCAGTAGTATCAAGGGCTATATTCTGCTTTTAATTTGCAAGTAGAAATCCTTTTGATGTCATTTGGTTTTACCTGCAGTTACAGGCTTTAGTCTCTAGGTAATTCCTTTTCTCTTCTGCATCTACTTTCCCAGTTAGCGTGTGCGGCCTTGCCTTGTCTTTTTGGTTAATTCATAAGCAGTTCATAGAGATGCCTCTTGATTCGTTGCAATTATTAATAGTTTCTTTAGGCAGCTAGTGCAAATGGAAAAGACGACATTTGAGAGGGTTTTGTTGTTTTAATTTGTTTGTTTCGTAGACAGAGAGGGAGGGTGAAGATGAGGGCTTTGAAGTCAGGGAGACTGAAGCTTGAATCTTTCTGGCTCTGGTTCCTGGTTATGTGGTCCAGGTCACATTTCTTAAATCTGTGATCCGCAATTTCCTCATCTGTTAAATGGGGATGATAATACTACCTAACTCACAGAATCACTGGAAGGATTAAATGTGCACTCGCTCTCTCTATATGGTAGTATCTTGATAACTAATAAAAACAAATGTGTGTACATGCGCGCATACACACACACACACGCTATATGTGCACTCGCTCTCTCCTTATGGTAGTATCTCAATAACTAATAAAAACAATGTGTGTACATGCGCGCATACACACACACACGGAAGGCATAGCATTTAAGAGCTGAAGAAAAAAAGCAGGAACAAAGGAAAGTGCTGTGTTTGAGGGTTTGAGGCATAGTCAGGGTAGGAGGAGCTTCTCAGAGCAGCCAGTCTTAGCAGGCAGGGTTTGAATCTGAAAAGGACTTGGGAAGGACCAGGCACCCTCCGCTAATCTGGCAGTGACGTTTTCTGCAGATAGATCTGCTCCACAGAAAAGGGTGTTCACTATACATGACTGATGAAAAATACTATGTCTTTTAAACATTTATTGCCCAAACCTTACAATAATAAAGGAAAGCCAATAAAAGCCAAAGTTCCCTTCCTTTGATTCCACCCTTCCAGTCCATAAACCAAGTTCATTTTTATGTGTTGTTGTTTAGTTCTTGACAATGTAACATAATACCTTTTTTTCAGTTTTGCAGTTCCCATTTAGCACACACATTCTTATTTGTAACTTAGGCTATGCAGTTCTCATTTGCAAGGATCACATAACATTCTGTCAGGTTGTTTTACCTTAATTTAAGTTTCCTATCATTTTTGTCCAAAGTTATTTCTGTTTACTGTTATAAAACCGAAATGAGTATCTTTACACACAAGTGTTTACTGAGGACACACTCACATCAGAAGGCTCATTACTCAGTTAGAGGGAGCTTGCTCTGAATTGCTTTCTAAAAGGCTATACCAAGTTACATTGTTACTAATAATATAAGAATGTCTCTTGCTTCAATCTGAATAATTGTGGGACTCACTATTTTTTGGCTAATTTAATAGGCTCTTTGGTTTTAAAGTTTGCATTCCTTTGATTCCTCTCAGAGCTAGAACATTTCCATCTATGTTTATTTACTAATTGTTCTTTTTACAATCAGCAAATGAAAGTCTTGATGTTTTCTAATGTATGTATATGAGCGCTTTATATGTTCTAGATACTAATCTATTTAAAAAGTCACATTTCTACAGCTACTTCCTAGTCCAGTTTCCTTTCATTTCAATGATAATAATTTTAGTTGTACAGTCGTTCAAGTTTTTATATGATCGGCCTCTCTTTTCTTCTGCTTGTACCCAGGGCCAACCTGGAAGGAAGAAGTGAGATGACCGCGGCTCAGATTCTGCACATGCTGGCAAGTGAGCCACGAATGGCTTTGCTGGGAATAGCTCTTTTTTTTCTTCTGCCCACTTTTTCTTTTGGGAACTGTTCCCCGTGACCAGTCTTTCTATTTCCAAGGGTCCGTTTCTCCTTCTCTCACCTGCTCCTCACTCCTTGATGTTCACCCACCCTGTGCTGGTTTCCTGTCTGTGGCATCCCCTCTGCCCATTGCTGGGGTTCTGTACCCTCCGTTGCTGACCTGTGTCAGGGAGCCCTGCCTTGGGAGCAGTGGGTAGAAACATGTCTGGGAGCCTCCCTCACTTGGGCCTAGAGAGATCAGTCAGGAATTTCAGGCCTGGCCAAAGTCTAACCATTATCCAAGTCTCTGGGGTCGGGGTCTTCACATCCTCTGTCATCCAGTCCGGCTACCTAGCACACTGCCCTGCTAAGGAATGGGCTCCCTGGCTTTGGCTTTCATCCATGTAGGAACCAGAGAGGCACGATGCTACCCTGCTTCCTTTTCTGTTGCAGCCCTTCTCCGGAGGCAGCTCTTCCAGTGGAAAGTTGGGAACAACTTCCTAGGTGTTGAGTTTTGGGGAAGGCTGGTCTCAAAGTCTGACTTAGATGAGTGGCTCTGCTGAGCTGGGGTGGTTTGGCATAAGACATACCTCCTACTTGGCCTGTCATTCTGGTCCAACTCGTTTTCCTCTTTGAAACCCAAATGAACATTTCTTAGTATTTGAAATCTGCTTACATCTCTGTTTTTCTTAACCCCCTCCCAGGGTTCTCATGGTCCTTGGGATAAAGTCTAGAATCCTTAGCCTGGCTCAGTAGCTTTTGAGGACCTGCCTTATCTCCCCAGCGTTATCACTCACAGGTTGCCCTGTATTCACCACACTCGGTCCTATCACACTTCCTCCTTCAAGTGCCATACTCTCTTTTGTGTCCTAGCCTTTAGACATGCTATTCCCCCTCCTTAGAACCGAGCTCCTCTCCCTGCACTGTCTGGCTACCTTTCTCTCATTCTTTTTTTTTTAAATTCTTTAAGCTCTGGGGTACATGTGCAGATCGTGCAGGTTTGTTACATAGGTATACACGTGCCATGGTTGTGGTTTGCTGCATCCATTACCCTGTCATCTATATTAGGTATTTCTCCTAATGCTATTCCTCCCCAGTACCCCCTCCCTGCTATTCCTTCCCTAGCCCCTCACCCCCCAGGCCCCAGTGTGTGATGTTCTCCTCCTTGTGTCCATGTGTTCTCATTGTTCAACATCCACTTATGAGTGAGAACATGCCATGTTTGGTTTTCTGTTCCTGTGTCAGTTTGCTGAGAATGATGGTTTCCAGCTTCATCCATGTCCCTGCAAAGGACATGAACTCATCCTTTTTTATGGCTGTATAGTATTCCATGGTGTATATGTGTCACATTTTCTTTATCCAGTCTATCATTGATGGGCATTTGGGTTGGTTCCAAGTCTTTGCTATTGTAAACAGTGCCGCAATAAACGTATGTATGCATGTGTCTTTATAAGAGAATGATTTATAATCCTTTGGGTATATACACCCAGTAAGGGCATTGCTGGGTCAAATGATATTTCTATTTCTAGATCCCTCATTCTTGAAATCTCAGTTTAGAGTCTCTTCCTCAGGAAGCCCTTGGACTGGATTATTTGTTATCTTTTCTGGGTTCCCATAGCTCTTAATTCTTTCCCTCGTGTGACACTTCACAACCCTTTTCCTGGCCCAGTGACAGGAGAGACTGCCCCCTTTTCTTGGTATGTGGCATATAGTGAATGGGTAGTACATACAGGCATTCCCCCTGTGATGTTTACGTTACAAATTGGATGTGATTCCATCTATTAATATGGACTATGATGTATATAATCATGGTCAGGAACCAGCATGGAGTCCTGTGAACCACAGTGGTGGGAAAAGCTATGGTACCTGTTTGTTGGGGTGGCTTTGTGCTTTGTGCATCACACAGTGGGTGAAAAAGGTGATAAAAATGTGTAAGAAGTGTGTGCTAAGGAGAAAGAAAGGCCCAGTGATGAATTTTCTGCAATGAAAGTTATACATAATAGAGTGCTGAATTCACTCAGTCATATTTAAGTTTTATAGTACTGTGCTTACAACCACACAATACACTATTATTATTGAAATTCAATACAGGAAAAATGCCTTTGTTTTTGAATGTCTAAGACTGTCTTCCCTCTCACTGAAAAAATTCCTGTTGAATTTTGATTATGTGAAGATTTTTAGAACAGAGCTATTGTGTTGGACGAATGAGTGGATTCGAGGTTCACGTTCCTGACATCTGTTTTCTGGCTTTGATCGGTCTCCTTTAAGTGCTCTTGTGGTCCTACTCTGCAACTCAGGTGAAAGTTTCTATGAGATAATTATCCCAAGGAGATCGTTGTATTTGGAAGAGAGTAGTTCTGAAGTTCTAGTGAGGTTGGTTAGTTAGAGTTAGGTAAAGTATCACATGGAAAGGAGAACTACTTGAAGGGAGAGGGTGACTGTGAAACCCTCTTCTGCAAACCCTGCTTAGGAAGTATGAAGCCAGTGGGGTAGGAGGTCTGTCTGATCTCTTATCTGTGCCCTTTTGAGTTGGCCGGCCAGGGGGCCATCCACCTCCTCTGGGTTGTAAATGACTTCATCTCAAAGTCTCACTGTTGGTGGTAGGTGAGGACAGCTTCTCCAGGTGGAGGGAGTGCATTTGTGGTCGATGGTGTGAGTGACCGTATGTTTGACCATATGTCAGAACCTGTTCAGAGGTTCTGACAGGTATGGAAATGCCTCCCATTAGAAACAGAAGCCCTGGGTCCTTTGTCCGCTGCAGCGCCCCCAGAGGAGAGTACCCTAAGGCCCTTTCAACCTCGCTCAGGGAGGCAGCAAGGACTCTGGATGAATTTTGTTTTGATTCCGGGCTCCGTGTCTAGTTCACCTTTGGAGCTGCCTGGGTCGCTGCAACCTAGACTAGGGAGAAGTTTGACCCCAAGTTGTGGCTTTTATTGGGAGACAGCCTTCCTCTAAAGAACTGGGAAAGAATGTGTTCCCCAGCTGCTGCCTGTCTGGAGTCTGATCTGAATCGTTTCAAAAGATAGCAGTTTTGTTTGGTTTGATTTGGACTTTTTTTTTTTCTTTTGTAAGTGGTCATAGACCCATAAGACAACTTTATCTGTTATTGTATTGACAGAAGAAAAAAATGACATGGTTGTTTATTTAAAAATCTCTTTCCAGACAACTTTGCTTTCTGTTGAGTTTGGGGGAAATATGGCGATAGCATCTAAGCCCGAATTTTGGTGTTTTATTTTGGCTTTCCTGTTCTGTTTAAGCCCCTGTAACCTCATGTACCTTCCTATACTCTTCAGAAGGAACAGGTTATATTTTTTTCCATTTCAACGTCATCCAAATGAACCGTACTGTTTCAACAATCTGTATAAACAGATATAAAAGGAGGAAGACTACTTTCTCTAATTTTCCTCTCAGCGAGCCTCAAAGCTGTTTCAATCATCCTAGCAATTAGGAGAATGTGAGTAATAAACGACATTAAAATGAAGAGACGTCTTTCTGAGTAGGGCCTTGAAATGTGGGTCTTACTAGTAGTATATGAGCCCTCCTCAGACTAAACTCCATAACCCAGTTCATATCATCTTTAAGTCCTGGAGGGAAGGGAAGGTTTTTTAATATATGGAAATGACCAAACACTGCTGTTGGTTGCCCTGCTGTACAGAGAATATTCAGTGACCTGGCTAATCATGAAGTTTCTGTCGTGGAATGGCACACTTCACTTCACTTTTTGCCCTGAAGTCTCAAGATATGAGACTTCCTTTAAAACATATTCTTTAAACTTTCTCATTTAAATGTCCAGGGTCTTCAAAGAGTATACTGGGAGGAAAGTCCTATGTTTCCTGTTTCTCTTGTAGGACTAGTCAAAATTACCCTTTCTCTTGATGGTATTCTGCAGTCTGAGCCTCTGATTTAGTAACTGCAGCCTTAAAAACCACAGTTATCCAGACCATGTGCAGTGGTTAATGTGTCATGAGTCCGCCTCAACTGATAATAGCACATCACAGAATTCAGAGTGCCTTGGATACATTGTTTCAGTGGATAGTCATAATGATTCCTTGAGTAGAAAAATATCCTCATTTTCTAGGGGAGAAAACAGAACCTATGAGGTTGACTGATTTACTAGATTTCCAGTGGTTAGAAATACATGTAGCCTGTGCTGTAACCCTGATTTTCTGACTTGTAGTTCAGCTCTCTTCTCCATCTCCTTGTACAGCCAAGATACCCCAGAAATTATTTGCGTTTCCGAACTTGTAGAATGAAAAAACATGTCTTTGCTTAATTGAATTGGCCCACTAGAACAATTTCGAGATGGAGCTGGAATGGTAAAGAAATGCAAGAATCCGGTCCCTTGGATATGTGCAATTCCTAGTTACCCCTTGAAACAGTGCTTCATTATAAATTTAGATGTTAGAAGCTGGGTACAGTGGCTTATGCCTGTAATCCAAGCGCTTTGGGAGACCAAGGTGGTCTCCTAGCTTGAGGCTAGGAGTTCAAGACCAGCCTAGGCCACAGAGTGAGACCCTGTCTCTAAATAAAAAAAAAAAAGAAAAGAAAAGAAAAAGAAAAAAAATAGGTATTAGATGTTTTTATAGTGCCTGAACTTGATGGATAGGTGGAGAATGGTTTTCATTTTGCAGCCACTGCACCTTTAAAGTTGAGCTTCTTGAGCTGTATTTCCTTTAATGCACCCGTGTCAGCAAGGTTAAAAACATCAGGAAGTCAAACTGATTTCGTATATGGAATCTTGAAATTTGATGTCATCTGCTCTGAGAATTCCTTTCGTATGTGGATGGGAAGATTGTACAATCAGATCATTTCCCTGTGTGGACACCTGCTGTCTTTCTACTAGATGTTGCAGAAGAGGTTAGAAGAAGCTCTTCCAGCCACCTGTGAATCAGCTTTATTCTGCTAGGCAAGAAGGAGCTGGTGCTGGACACTTGTATCTACAAAAAACATGAGTTGCTTCCCCAATAATTATTTACTGTCCTACAACATCTTGTGGCTAATCTTTTAGTAAAATAGACTGTCCATCCCTTGGTGCCAGAAGCAATAACTGTTATGAAGCCTTTTCTTTCTTTGTAGAAGTAGTTTGGTGGTGACCATATTGTTAGTTGCAGAAATACTTAGAATCTGATTCACATTTCGACTTGACAGAAGCCAGATTTTATATATTGGAAACCTCATTAGTGAGACTGCAAACAAGACAAAGGCCATCTATCTCTCTCTGAGGCATCCTCCTCAATCTCTTTACAGCTTTTCCCCCAGGAGTCATGGAGATACAGCCTGGCGGGGACTTTTGCTTGGTGATGGAGTAGCTAAGAATGTTTCTCTCTAACAGGTCACAGAACAGAAAGTGCTGGTGGACATCTCTTCTTGCCCCGAGATCTTCGTTGGAAGTCCCCGGGACTTGGTGTCTTTGCCGTTCAAAGTGTTTATGAACTCGCCAGGAGGCATAATGTGTCACGATTTTATTCTGGGCCACCCTAAAGGATGACACCCAGCTTCAGAGACCTCCTCTTGGACGACATCCCTGAGAACCAATGTTTTAGCTGTCCCATAGTCTGACGTCTGTTTCCGACTGCTTTTGAGCTGGCTCAGGCTTAGTCGTTAATGGCTGGGATGATGTTGAATGTTCTGCCTGATCGGCTTGCAGCTATACAACTTTTGTCTTGCAGAGCAGCTTGGGGAGCCCTTGAGGAGTCTTGGGGAGTCTTGAGCTCTTGGAGAGTCTTTACACAAATACACTAGAAAAAAGACACCCATCCATTTTTTCCATCTTGGCATTAGCTCACAGGCATAGTCCCGGGATGACCTGGAGTAGAGGCGGTAGAGGAGAAATTCATCTTGCACAGACCTGTTTGTACTAGTTCTAGCTTGTCTCTTGCCACAGATCTAGCTTTTAAATACTCAAGTGATTGGTTTTGTGTAGGAATGTGTGGATTGTTGGATTGGAAGAATTTTCTCCCTGGATTTCTAGTGTTTACATAAGCAGATATAAAAAAAATTCAATCACTGATTTAAATAGCAGGGCTTATTTTAAAAAGTCATGGGTGCTTCAAGGTGGTACAGAATAAAAATGTCAGTTTATTTTTTTTTAATTATTATTTATTACAAGTTGTAACACAACCAAAAGGTAGATATTAATGTTTTGTCAGGAAAGGGTCAAAATGGAAAATCTGCAACAAAGACAAACTAGAATAGAACAAGTGCAAACAGAAGCTGACAAATATATGCCCCTCGTTGGGAGTTCAGCCCATGGAATGTTATGTAGGACAAAAGGAATGGAAGAGAGATTTCAGTAACATTTTGTTCTCTGTCAAAAACCTTCTGAAATATAAATCTGCTGTGTATTGGAGAATGGATACAGCAATTGATTCAAGTTGAATAGCTTTCATTTAACTAGAATATCCCACAGAAAGCAGTTCTTGTTCTGACAACCATGTTTTTGCTTTCTTTCACTTAAAGAAAATTGAATTCATGTTTACATATCTTATAGGATTGTTTTATGGACAAAGGCATAGGTCAGACCCCATAGCAGTGGCTAGTGTTATGACAAACAGAAACATTTCTAAATGAAATAACATTTCTAAGCGAGGGCCAGTGCCTGCAGTAATAATACTAGGTTGGTATTATGAAGCCATTTGCAACTATAAATAATTCAGTCATAGATGTGCTTTTTTTAAAATCCTGGTTTTTTAAAATTCTAGTCTTTTGCCAGTACACACACCCATACACATACTTCACCTATTTGCATAATAGAGGAGGAATATGAATATGTATATAATAAAGTCACTTTATTTTGGACTTTCTGAAACAGATTACCTTTTTTTCTTCTCCTCATGAAGGCTCTCTGAGTTGCTTCCAATTGTTGAAATTCTGTAATTACCCACAAATATGGATGTGCGCTTCTAAGGTCTTGCCATGTCAACCAACCCAGCTGAAAGCTAATAGCCGGTGTTACTGGTTTAAGGAGCTGAGCTTCAGAATTAAGAGCCCCCAGCAAAGGAAATTCTGTTTTTATTCTCCGTTTCTACACTCCTCAAGGAGAAATTAGGTGCTTACTGTTCTGTTTTGTTTTTTCAATTCCCAGATCATTCTGGCATTGGTCCTGGATTTGTTGCAAATGTAATTTTTAGCAACATCTATTACTCCTAAAATATTTTGGCTCTTCATGGCCTATATGATTCAGTAGACTCTGAGGTTTTCCAAGTACATTAAGGACTTAAATACAGACTGTCTTAAAGTTTTGGAGTTATTGATCAAGAGAAAGCTTCTCTAGGAATAAAGTTCTGTTAGGTTTCAGTCCTATTCTGCTTTCATGATTCTTAACTGGATGCCTTCTATTTTAGTTTCTTTCTGTGTTTATACTAATTTGCTACTTGAGTTTATTGTTTTCTTACTTAGAAACTACTATTTTTTTTTGTTTTGTAAATGCACAGCCCTTAAAAATATAAAACAGTTCCCATCAGTTCCAACCTGTTCTTTCTGTATACCTTGACCATCTCTTCTGTCTGATTGCTGAACCATCGCTTCTCTTTCTACTTCTCTTCTGGGATTTCATCTTGCTCAGCTGAAATTTTGTGTGTGATTCTCAGTACTCCTATGGCTTGGGTTTCCTGACCAACTTCTTGCATCCTAGTCCATTTCCTGTGCTTAAGGCTGCTGGCATTCCATTCACTGCTCCTCCTCAGAACTGAAACTTCTCCTGCTAATGAGATTAGTCCTTACAGCACTATTCATTTCTTCCTATTTCTTGCTCCATTGTTATTGCCCAAAGATGAAAATCTATTTGTCATTACAAGATTCATTTTGGTGTTACTTTCTAAAGGTCCCTTGGATTTTTCTGTTATTCATGCACTCTACAGCTTCAAACTGCAGCAGTCATCAACGGGTCTTTGACAAATGAGTTGTCCCTACACATGGTTTACAATATTACACTAGCTGTTTAAAAATAATTTAGCTTCTCTCCGTGTTCTTTGCTGTGGGTCAGGAACTTTACTTCCTTTGCCATCCAACACAGAAGTTAATCGCAAATGGGTCCTCTGAACCAAATAATTAAAAATAGAGCAAAGTTTCTGAACCAGGCGGTTGGCAGAAACGTCTGTACTTCCATCTGTGCATGGTTAGGAAAATATTTCATGATATTTAAATAGCATCAGCTTTGCTCTCTTTTGTGTGAGAGTGTGTCTGTGTGTCTATGCGTAATTCATTGCTTTGAAGGTTTGTTTGACTGTTAGATAATCGTATAAAAAAAAGTTTCTGGCAAGGAAACAGGAAAGCAAATCCAGGTGTTCTGTGCATACATTCTTTATTTACCAGTCTCTGTGAAGGAGCAGTGATCTTACTTTTGCTTTTCTCTCTAACTGAAAGTTTTTGTTTTGGTATGTGCTGCAGAAAACTAAACAACATTGCATTTTGACTTTGAAATCTTTATGTCTTTTGATTTTCCACTTGGAAATAACCTTTGCTAATGGCTTTGGGGAGCTGTTCTTATGTACCAGAAATGCTGATGAATCTATTTCAGTTTGGAGTGTGGCAGATTAGGAATTTCTGCTCTCTGCAATGGGGATTTATGCCTGGAATATGCATCAAACTCACAAACACTTTGTGATATACGTGCAGATACATGAGTGACTGGTTTTGACAGGAATTTAATCCTTCAATTGGATTTCCCTTTGTTCTTATGCGTAATCAGTATCTCGAAGTATATTCAGTTTTGGCTAATTCTACAGCCCTGATATAACTTTTAAGTTTAAAATTACTATGTGATATAAAGATAATTCCCCTCTAGTATTTTTCTTTTGTAACAATCTCTTTTTATCCCTGAAAAGCTCTTTATTTTAAGGTTGATTTCATTCTGTTAGAACTGTTGTGTTAGGTAAACTAATGCCCAATAAATACACTGAAGGGAGATTAGGAACTATTAAAGAAAAACACAAAGGAACTGTCTTAATTTCATTCTTTTGGAATGTCTATATTTCCCAAGGTTGTCAGTTTCTTCATGTTTCTAAAAACTTACCAAGTAGGCATATTCTTAATACCTTGATAATAGAATTAAACACTGAAATCAAAGCTGTAGATTGACTATACGCACATTAACTGAAATTGAGGAAAGAGTAATAAATTTCATTGTTTATGTATCAGTGAATTCTAGAGTTTATCTATGAATATCAGCTATAATCAATGATAGTTTGATTATTTAGGCAGTTTGTCATTCATGAAATTTAAATCAGAAGGGTCTTTAAACATCTTTTTGTCTAATCTCATTTTGCATTCAATTTAATTACATTTTTTCTTAACGTACTATGTGCAGAGTACTATGCTAGGAGGGAAAAATAATGCTGAATAAGTTGTGGCCCATGGTTTCAAACAAATTAATCTTTGATTACTCTGATTTTTTTTTTCCTGTATTGTTTGAGGGACAGCATTTTTTTTTT
Organism: Cacajao melanocephalus; assembly: GCA_963573385.1. Classification (NCBI taxonomy): domain Eukaryota; kingdom Metazoa; phylum Chordata; class Mammalia; order Primates; family Pitheciidae; genus Cacajao; species Cacajao melanocephalus. The sequence continues at coordinate 24,500 of CAUYLG010066464.1, forward strand.
TTTTTTTTTTTTTGGAATAAGAATCCTGCAGTGTTGCCCACGTTGGAGTGCAGTGGCACAATCTCGGCTCCCTGCCGCTTTTTAAAAAGAGTTAAGTGGATCTTCCTAATAATTATTATTTGTCAATGTAAGATATTAGGACTTAATGTATTTTGTGAACTCTGAGTTACACCTACAGGTGAGTGGTAGATATCTTCAAAGTTTATTGCTGGATTTTGTGTGTACCCTAAGACAGAATTTTGGTCTTCTCTTATATATAGCAGTTAAATCACTAATATTAATGAGACTTCCCTGAAAGGGTGCCTGGATATTCAGATTCTTCACACTTTTCTTATAAACCGTTAAATTTGTTTCCCTCATTCATTTGGGTACCTTCTAGTTATTGACATATGGAGTTTCTCTTAAAAAAACGGAACTTGATTGCTGATAACTTTATTCAATAAATTATTGTTAATAAATATGTATTTGTGATCAAAAACACAAGGAGGGAGTGTACATGCTCAAAAAAGGTCACAATGCAGGGAGCCTATTCTTCTAATAATAATAATGGCTAGCTGGCATATTGAGGATTTAGGATGTGTCAGTCACTGTACTAATCACTTAATCCTCATGGTAAACCTACATAGGTCATTATTATCTCTACCTTACAGATAAGGTAACTGGGTTAGTAGCTTGGCCAAGGTCACAGAGCTAGCAAGGGGCAGGACCGGGATTCAGTGCGTGCCATTTTAACCTTAGACGCGGTGCTTTTATCTGTTTATATTCTAGTGCCTACCACCTGTGTCATTGTAGAACTTGCAAAATTGTTTTCATAAATTGTTTTTACTAAATATACAATCAAATAAAATGCAAAAGTATATTCACAAAATAAATGTAAGTTATAAAAAATAAGGGTTCCGTGAACAGTCTAACTCTCCATCCAGATTTTAAAATTACCATCAACTTGATGTCCTCTATATGGCCCTCCCCAATCTTGTCACATTCTTCCCACCTCAGAAGGAACCGCTATAGAAACATGATGTTTTAAAATAGTTTTAAGAGCGGACATGGTGGTTCATGCCTGTAATCCCAGCACTTTGGGAGGCCGAGGCAGGCAGAACACTTGAGGTCAGTAGTTTAAGACCAGCCTGGCTGACACGGTAAAATCCCATCTCTACTAAAATACAAAAATTAGCCTGGCATAGCACATGCCCATGGTCCCAGCTACTCAGGAGGCCGAGGCAGGAGAATTACTTGAACCTGGGAAGTCGGGACTGCAGTGAACTGAGATTACACCACTACACTCCAGACTGAGCGACAGAGCAAGACTCCATCTCAAAAAAGTATACATGCATTTTTAACAAAAGTGCACAAAAATGCATGCTAGCCAGATCGCTGTTTTCTTTTCTCTCCCTTTTCTCCTCTTTTCTCCCTGCCTTTTCATCTTTCATCCTTCTTCCTTCTTTTCTTGCACCACCATGGAGCACAAAGAAGAATTGAGTCAGCACAGACCTCCTTTAAAAGATTAAGGAGACTGTTCCTTGCTGGGATGCCCAGGCCTGTGTCGTGACTAGTGTTGGGGATTCTTGGTGAGATGACAATATTTTTGCCGCACTCAAATGATGCATGCCCTTCCAAGTAAAGCGTGCTATGTCAGTGGCAAACAGAGCACCTGAGAAGGATGGTTTCATATAACTGTGCCAACAGATCTCTCACAAGCTTATCCAGTTATAATTCACAAATATTAACTCTATAGACATATGGTTCTTTTTTTTGTTTGTTTTTGGAGATGGGGTCTCTTTCTGTCGGTCACCCAGGCTGGAGTGCAGTGGTACCATCTCGGCTCACTGCAATCTCCACCTTTCGGGTTCAAGCAATTCTCCTGCCTCAGCCTCCAGAGTACCTGGGGTTTCACCGTGTTGGCCAGGCTAGTTTCGAACTCCTCACTCAAGTGATCTGCCCACTTTGGCCTCCCAAAGTGTTGGGATTACAGGCATGAGCCGCAGCACCCAGCCAGTGGTTCCTTTTTTTTAAGAGGCCAGTTCTCACTCTGTTGTCTGGACTGGAGTGCAGTGGCATGATCATTGCTTACTGCAGCCTTGAACCCCTGGGCTCAAGTGATCCTCCCACCTCAGCCTCCCAATTAGCTGGGGCTACAGCTGTGCACCATCACACCCAACTAATCTTTTAAAATTCTTTGTAGAGACGAGGTTTTGCTCTGTTGCCAAGGCTAGTCTCGAACTCTTGGCCTCAAGCCATCCTCCCACCTCGACCTCCCAAAGTGTTGGGATTACAGATGTGAGCCGCTGTGCCTGGCTGACATGTGTTTCTTAACAGTGTGGCGCTTAAAATAGCAAAACATTTTTGGGAACCAATGTGAGGGCACTTCATAACACAATCAAAAACCATTAAGTGGAGCATGTTAAGATAATGTAACCTCGTTGTCCCTTAATGCTTTAATGCAGCCTTTCAGCAAGTAGTAATACCTGGTACAGTGGGTGTAAAACTCAGAATGGGTCCTCACGTGGCAGGAATAAGAGAATTCTTTCATCAGTTGCAAAATATATTTGAATGATTCCCTACATTTAAAAAATAAGTAAAGAGGCTTTTGGTTTTGGTTGCAAATTGCACTCATGCATGGAAGTTTCTTCAAGGGCCATACAATTCTATAGGAGGAGATGGCAATTTAATGCAGTCTTAGCTGTTTAGGATTTAGAACTATGTTACTTTTAATTTACTTCCATGCAATTACAAAAACATGTAATGAAGTTAAAAAGATTTCAAAAGAACCACGTCTAGCTAAACATAAACGTGCTTAATAAGGGCATACATTTAGTCATTTGCACATTTACATGTGTATGTTTTGGTTGCTTAATATTTTTATTTATTTATTTTTTTGAGTTGGAGTCTTGCTGTGTTGCCCAGGCTGGAGTGCAGTGGCACCTTCTCGGCTCACTGCAACCTCCGCCGTCCAGGTTCAAGCCATTCTCCTGCCTCAGACTCCCAAGTAGCTGGAAGTACAGGTGCCTGCCAACATGCCTGGCTAATTTTTTGTATTTTTAGTAGAAATGGGGTCTCGCTGTGTTAGCCAGGATGATCTCGATCTCCTGACCTCGTGATCCCCCTGCCTTGGCCTCCCAAAGTGCTGGGATTACAGATATGAGCCACCGTGCCCAACCTGCTTAATATTTCTCTAGTGCTGCATGCATTTGTGTGTGTAAATACAGTGTGCACCCTTTATAGAACTACTGTTGGGGACCCTTTTATCAGCTGCTATGATTTGGAGCTTTATCAAATGGAGTGATCTTTTTATTTATTTATTTATTTATTTATTTATTTATTCTTTTGAGACGAGGTCTCACTCTGTTTCCCAGGCTAAAGTGCAGTGGCGCCATCTCGGTACACTGCAACCTCTGTCTTTTGGGTTCAAGCAATTCTCCTGCCTCAGCCTCCTGAGTAGCTGGGATTACAGGTGCCCACCGCCACACCTGGCTAATTTTTGTATTTTTAGTGGAGATGGGGGTTTCACCATGTTGGCCAGGCTGGTCTCAAACTCCTGACCTCAAGAGATCCACCCCCCATCAGCCTCCCAAAGTGCTGGGATTACAGGTGTGAGCCATCATGCCCAGCCAGAGTGATATTTTCCAATGGTCATGATTCCAGCCTGTAATACCAAGCAGTATAACAATGAGATTGAAGTGTGCCTCTGTGTGTCTGCCTATTTTTACACTCTATCTTTTGTCTTTTTGCTTCGAGAAAAATTATGTTGAAAGATTGCAGTGTGCCTATGAAGCTTCAAATAAGAAAAAAGGAGCTACATACGACACTTCGTTGCAGTTCGTCCATGGTCTCAAAAACATGCCATAAAAATATGATAACTAGAAAAGTCTCAGCAAATGTAGCATGAGTGTTGCCGATTTAAAAGCCATTTGAGTACCCTGAAGTACTTTTCTGTGACAGCTATTACTATAGGAATTGGCAGTAGCTAAGAAAATTTACAGTTTAATACTTTAGACCAAATGATTGCTTAGGATGCTTTAAATAGGACAGGAAATGTGTAGAGTGTTTACTTGACATTTGCTATATTGAACACTAATACTGAAACAGATTCTTTGACCACACAGAATGCCAGTGTAGGAGGGATGGGGGTAGGTTGGGGAAAGAGGCAGAGAAGAAAACAGCAACACAATTAGGTAAAAATTAAAGGACAAATGTGCTTTTTCATGATACAGAGATATCATGGGGAAAAATGCCCGATTTGTTTGATCAGGTAGTCTTCTGGTGTGATAGCAGAAAGCAAAGTACAGGCAACTCCCTGGGATTAGGTTTCTCCTGCTAAAGTCTGTCTTCACCAGGCGGTCAAAGCCCTGCAGCCCTTGGCCGCTCAGGTTTATTTTTCAAGGTCCTGAAAGCAAGAGGAATGACCTCCCTTTTTATAAAAAAAAAAAAAAAAAAAAGGAAAAAAGTCTCTCTTGTTATCTGTTTAATCTGCACATGCTTGTGAATTTTTTTTTTTAATGACAACTCTGGTGCTCTCATTCCTCATTGCAGCTCAGTGCTTCTGATTTTTTTCCCCTGAGTACATCTTGTGCTGCCAGAATCATCTTTTCATTCTTCCCTGGCTCTGTTAATATGGGTCTTACCTTAGAATGGGGTCTAGTGCAGTTTTGTGCAGCTCTTAAATGCGGAGTATTTCTTTTTGCACAAACTGCTTATCATGACTTGTGATTCAGTTGCACTTAAAGGGAAAACAGAGTATGTTTTAGGCTACTAAACCTTCTTCCATTTGTAGGTATTTGAGCCAGTTATACAGTCTTTAAGGGAGTTGTAAATGCATATGTTAAAAACTAATGGCACATGTGGTAGGTCCAGGAATGTGAAATTGTGCAACGTTAATGATATTTGTTCAAGTTTCTTCCATCTTGTCAATATGAGCTACTTTTCAATACACAAGCGAATTTCGAAAACACCAATCAAAAGTCACAATTTCACTGGGCAGCATGGCCCAGCACCCAGAACACTCAGCAGAGGGAGGGCTGTGTTTATGGCTTTTCCACTGACTTGAAATTTGACCTTGAATAAATCATGTTTAACTTCTTTATGCTTCATTTAGTTTTTGAAAGATATGTGTGGTTGTTTTTAGCCAGTAGAAAGGCAGTAACTGAAGTTTACAACAAAAGGAGAACTTGAGGAAAATTTTGTCAGGAAAGACCAGTGGGCAAGAATACAATCTTCACGCAGGGTGCTATTCCTGAAGAGTCTTGGTACACATGCTTCCTAAGGAAGGTAGGACATTTTCTTGTAATATTCTTTCTATATTTTGTAGAATCAAAAAAAATATATAATATTATACGTAAATATTTTATATTACATTACATAGGTATAAATATATAATATACATAAATATGTTACACAGATATAAATACATATTTTATACACACACACACACACACACACATACACACACACACCCCATTTTACCCTTTAACTTCAGAAAGCTTTGCATTCATACATCTTTTTCTATAACTTCTATCTATAAAGGGATTTTTAGTGATAATCTTAGAATTTAAATTGTAATCAAGCAGTAACAAACTTCATTTAATATGCAGACATTTAATTTTATTAAGGAAATTCCAAGTTATTGTTCATTTTTATTTATTTACTTATTTTGAGATGGAGTCTCACTCACTCTGTCACCCAGGCTGGAGTGCAGTGGCATGATCTCGGCTCACTGCAACCTCCGCCTCCCAGGTTCAGGTGATTCTTCTGCCCTAGCCTCCCAAATAGCTGGGACTGCAGGAGTGCACCACCACGCCTGGCTAATTTTTGTATTTGTAGTAGAGACAGCATTTCACCATGTTGGCCAGGCTGATCTCAAACTCCCGACCTCAAGTCTCGGCCTCCCAAATCGCGGGGATTACATGTGTGCGCCACCGAACCTGGCCAATTTTTAAAGTTTTTTCTTTCTAATCTGTTGACACCTCTGAGATGAGAGGTTTTTCATTCATTTGGGGAAAAAGGAAGAAAGGTCATCAACATTTATTGAGCACCTACTGTGTGCCAAACACAGTGCTAAGCACTTGGTCCTAATGTTCAGAGAGCCATTTTCCATGTGTCAGGAATCAGGTGGGAGGGCCAGAATCCATAGAAAAAAATTGAATATAACCAGTGCAATAGATAATTAAAAAGAGGGACCTTTTAGTTAGCGGCACCCAAAGCATCCTAGTGTGGGCTGTGAGATCTCAGTAAACCAATTGCTGGTAAGGTTACCCCAACGCAGAGACCTCCGTGAGGGTTAGACGGCTAGATTGCGACATGGTGCTAAACCACATCTCCCTGGTTAAGCCGTTTCAGCTATTGCCTCATTTAAATTGCATTGCTGTAAAAAGGACATAGGTATTACAAGTTGCAATGCCTAAAAGTCGAATGAAAGAATACAAGCTTTAAATGTTATTCAGAGTTTGACTCTGGAGTCCCAGATGCAGTTTCAGGGTGAGTAAATACAAAGCCAACAGCTCCAAGTTTAGATGAGAAAACATTTCAAAGAAAGCCGGCGAACGCTTATATATTTAACACAATATCCATGACTCATTTTCTCTTTGCTCTGTCAGTCCAGCCGTTATTCATTTACCGCTCACCCCACAGGAAAGCTCCTTTTGAAGCCTGCCTTTGGCTACTTTGCAAAACATATAAATATACACCTTGGGAGAATAAGGGTGAGAGAGAAAAAAGGCAGAGGTCACAATTTTTAATCCTGGTTCTGCCAATAACAAACTTTGTGACCAGATACTTTGTACAGTAAAGGAGGATGTTTTTAAAATCCATTCTCAGTTGCCAGAGAGGCAGGCGGTCATCATTCTGCAGGAAGCCGTGTTTCAGGATTTCTCAGATGTCTGTAGTGTTTGGATTGCTGAGGTCCCTAAAGAACCTTCCCTTTGAGTCAGCTCTAATAGGCTTTTGGAAGTAGCCCTGGAGGTGTGATAGCACCCTAAAAATCCTTAGCAACTAGGACTGAAGTCAGAAGGACAGCTAGAAGGAATAGAAGCCAGGTGACGGGGAAGGGGGTCCAAGCTCTCCTGCAGCTGGGGCCCACACTTGGTGAAGGTTGTACCTGTGTGCTCAGCTGTGGTTGGCTATACCAGAATTTTGCTATCTCTCTGGTTCGAATACCAGCCCTGGCACTTCCCACCTTGGCCAAGTCACTGAACCTCTCTATCCCTCAGTCTGCATCTGAAGGATGCGGATTATAGTCAATGTAAGGAGGAAGAAAATCAATGTACATAATACCCCTAGCAGTCACACTTTACCTGCTGTGATGGTATTACCATTCTCCTTTGGAGTTTTCGAATTGATTTGTATAGTATTTAGGGCAGAATACCAGACATATGGGTGATGGTGGTAGTGGAGTTGGTGAGAAGGAGGCCCCGAGTTGTAGAAAGGGTGGGCAGAACCTGGTTTCTGTCCTACATCCCAGATGTTGCCCATGCATATCCTGCTTGTTTCTGACCACCCTGATTTGCTCTGTGGATTCCCAGCCCTTCTTCCTTTACCTGTCCTCATTCCGCCCCACTGTTCCTGCCCAACATGAATCTCCACTTCTCTAGGACAGAAAGCTTTCCCCAGCCGCTTCAGCCCAAGCCAGCGTCCCCCCAGCCCCCTGCCCTGTGTGCACAGCTTATTTGACCATGCCATTTATTGCTTCATTTTGTGGCTTAGATGTCTTGTGTGCCGGTCAGACTCCATGTGACTGGAGGCCTTTGCCTCCTCTCAGCATCCGGGGTAGTCTGGCAGAAAGAGCAAGGAGCAGGGAGGGAAGGGACCTGCTCTCCTCTCCATCCCTTTCTCTGTGATAAACTCAGCATGCTCCAGGCATTTGATCTCTGTAATCCTCAGAGGCTCCTCATGCAAAATGTGGGTCTGGACCAAGTGACCTCCACATTTGCCCTCGTAGCTTCACCATTTTAGAGTAGTAGATGGTGAATAAATATGTGTCCAATGAATGAACGAATGTGCAGTCCCAAGTTGCTCAGTTATGACTTAAATTCTTTTTGTGCCCACTGGCATCTCTGCTTGGTGAATGAAGGAAATGGTCTCTGACAAATTTTCACTTTCAGTGGACAGAAGTTTTGTTAATTTTGATCCTTTTATAGTCTGAATTTGTGTGCACATTGAATTAATATTTATATTAGTAATTTGCCTAGAAAAAGATTTTTTTTTGCTAAAAAATAATATAATGTCACAGACTAATAATAGTTAAGAGTAAAACAAAGGAAATTTGTTTTTAACCACATGCATTATAAGATTATTTATACATAATCATATATTACATTATTATATAAGCTCTCCTAGTCTATTAAGTAATTCAATGATCATTTTGAAGTTTTTTGGAAGTACTTAAGAGAGTTTAAACTATATTTCTCCTGAAAATTTTGTGATTTGGACTTTTCTTATTCATATTAGATTTCTTTTCTGAACCCAGTTACTGAGTATGTAGTAAATTTTTTTGTGTGTTAAGATAATTGATAGAGATGGTTGTTCAAATTTTTAGCATCAAACCTCACTTTGGAATTATTTGTGTTTTCATTTTTTCTCTTACCTATTAGTTATATATAGACCCAAAATTAATTTACTTTTAATTATATTTAATACATCTGTTTGCTTTGTGGTTTTACTGATACTTGAAAATTTTTAAAAATTATAAATGATTTTGAACTTACTCATCTTAATTTGCTTAATTAACATAATTTACTAGAGGAGAGAAAGAGAAAACAGACGTGGTTGCTTACTTATGTTTGTAACCACTTTTGTATATTTAATAACACCAGAGCAGGCACTTCATTATTGAAAAGGCTTTTGGTAGTAAGTCACTATCTGTTTCAAACTGTGATGACTTTCTGGAAAAAATAGCTTTTGTAATATTTGTCATACTGGCTCAGACCAAGAACGTAGTATATTCAGTGTCTAATTATATTCTATTTGGCTTGAACTCTTGAGCAATCCACCTGTTAAGAAATTCTTCCTTTTTTTTTTTTTTTTCTGAGATGGGAGTTTCCCTCTTGTTGCCCAGGCTGGAGTGCAATGCAGCAATCTCAGCTCACTGCAACCTCCGCCTCTCGGATTCAAGCAATTCTCCTGCCTCAGCCTTCTGAGTAGACAGGATTATAGGCACCTGCCACCACGCCCAGCTATTTATTGCATTTTTAGTAGAGACAGGGGTTTCACCATGTTGGCCAGGCTGGTCTCGAACTCCTGACCTCAAGCAATCCACCCACCTCGGCCTCCCAAAGTACTGGGACTACAGGTGTGAGCCAACACACCCAGTCAAGAAATTATTCTATGCCATACATAATCGGGTGTGAGATGTCTTAGTAATTTGCATTTCAAAATGGTAATTGGCATCATCCACAAAGAGGAGTTCAGGCTTAGTGTTTTAGTTTAGCAGTGACACTAAGATATTATACATATTAAAATCTCTTAATATTAGTGAGCAGAACTGGGAACCCCTCCCTCTTATAGTTCGCAGAGTATAAGAAGCTATTTTCTAGGTCTTCATCTTAATACAGTGATTGAGTTCTATTCTATAGCCAAAAGGAAAATTCTGTGGGTATTGTGGGGAGGAGGACTCAGAGGGCTAGGGGCAAAGAGGGCAGAGAAATACCAGTTGCCTTTATTTAGCAAATATTTACCAGTCGTTCCTGCCCACGTGCACTCGTTCCTTGTGTACCTGGATCTGAATTGATTAAAAAGGTCTGTATGTATTGAGTCTTTTCCCTTAGGAATTCTTAGGCTTTCTTTGATGCTTTTTTCTCTCTTCTTTTAAAATGGTGCAGGAAAGTGTTGGAATAAACATAGTCAACTTGTGAAAGGATGATTCTTTCCCTTATCTGGGCATAAATATTGTTGAAAGTGAGAATGTGGGAGTAGTTGCTGGGCCAAATATACACAATGAGTGCAAGTGATTATTGACCTTACTGATAAGAGGAAGGGAGAGAAACACTTTAAACCTATTTTCACAGGGCATTTCAACCAAGACGTTCTTCTGAATTCGGTTTCTGATTCAAAAACTGGATTTAGCTCTTTTTCTTGTTTGTTTCATCTGAACAAATTTACCCTGAATTGAATGGGAGAGTGTTTCTTAATCCCCCATGTCTTTAGCAATGAGTCATTTCCATGTTGTTGAGACATTTTCTAGCTTTTATTGCTGTGTGTAGTTCATGCTTTTCTCTGGATGTTTTGACTCCTTAAGGAACTCGCAGTAACAAATTAACAATCACACTCTTCTAGAATGAAAACACGCAGTAGCGGAGTAATAAATAGCAGTTCTCAAAACCTGAATAAACACCGAAAATTCAGCTCTCACACTTAGGAAGGCCCTAGAGGAGTCCAGTGTCCAACAGTACAAGAAGATGCACCATTTAAAGCCAAAGGAAATTAACATGCTTTCATTTTAATTTTCCAAGGGATCATGTTATAAAATGATATAGCCACTTTCATTCTTCAAAACTTAATAAACAGTTATTTTTAGTCATCTGATCTGCCTTCTCTCAAATGGACCATAATTTAATTTAACAGGTTTGATATTAAAATAAGTTGTGTTTCTCTGGGAAACTCACGTAACCTGGACTTCTCCACTTTCTGTCTTTCTCTGGTGAAACTGTGAATAGTAACTGAGCTCAGGCCGTGGAGGGATCCTCACAGCCCTAAGACTAGGTGCCACCTCGGTACTGCAACTCAGTACCAAAATAACAGGAAAAAATCTAAAGTTATCCAGAGAAAATATGTCAAATTATAAAGCCTCTGAGTCACGACGGTAATCAAACCTGATTCTGAATCAGCTTTACCAAACACTATTAATATATCCTGTAATTAAAATTAAGGCGTCACTCCTCAGGCTCGTTAGCAAGTAAGTCAGTGCATCTATCTCATTTGCGAAGGCTGAAACGTATTGTACATAAGAACTCGAGTCTGAATGGTTGCCGCTTAGAAAGTTTTAGAGCAGGCCAGACTCAGTGGCTCATGCCTGTAATCCCAGCACTTTGGGAGGCTGAGGCAGGCGGATCGCTTGAGGTCAGGAGTTCAAGACCAGCCTGGCTAACATGGCGAAACCCCATCTCTACTAAAAATACAAAAATTAGCTGGGCATGATGGCATGTACTTGTAAATCCCAGCTACTTGGGAAGCTGAGGCAGGAGAATCGCTTGAACCCGGGAGGCAGAGGTTGCCATGAGCAGAGATAGTGCCACTGCACTCCAGCCTGGGCGACAGAACAAGACTCTGTCCCCCCCCGCCCCCCTCAAAAAAGAAAGTTTTACATCAGGGCGAGGTTGTAAATAAACAGCTCCAGTGCCTGTTTTTCACCCTGTCCTGCCCTGGTCGTATATTTAGTTTCCTGTGATGGATGGAGTGAAGTGCACAGGTCATCTCTCGGGGATGAACACTGGGTTTGATTAGAGGCCGCTGTCATGAAAGATATTCTGGCTCTTCTATTACCATACATGCTTAGAAGAAAACTTTGATGCCTACAGAACTGAAAGCCGCAGGCATTGGAATTCCTACTAATCAAATAGACAACTAAAGAATTCTTTTGGAGACTTTATGAATTTTCTCACGATTCATACTGAAGGACTGGTGCAAGTAATTTTTTTTCCTCTTTGCCTGTTTCAGTTTCTCATGAAGTTTTTCCATATTTAGACACACTGCCCAGTTAAAGGGAATGCCAGTCACTCTGGGTTTAAGACAATGAAGTATGTACTTCCCTCACCAATCAGTTGGGAGAGCTGATTGGGCTGAACTTCCGGTCTGAGGCATGTGAGTCACACAGAGGCAAAGATTTAAATGTTGGTTAATAACATTTAAATGAGACAGATCTTTTGAACATGAAGTCATCATGCTTGAGGTTACTTTGAACTTTCCTCATAATCTCTTTTATGATTTGTGTTAGAATCAACATGCTTTAGTCTTATGTTTAAAAAAACACAGTGGAGTGAAAATGGACGTGAATTTGAAATTGCACAATAGCCAGAAACTTTCATATGTGGAAATGTTATACTGTGAAATGTTAAACTGTGAAGCATTTAGTAAAGCTGCTTGGCTCACAGGCTATTTTTTAATGGCTTTTGGGTTCAGAAATTTCAAAACATCAGATTCTTTGTAATTTAAATTTCCTTCTAAGTTAGGAAGTATACTATGTTATTAATTTTAAAAATATATATACTTAGAAGTTGAAATTGTATAATTATCTTAATGCTCCAGAGTCTCTTTTCTGACTAAACATTGGAACTTATTCTGTTGAATGCAGGGAATTTGTCCAGAAAAGCTTAAAGGAATTTAGCCTATGAGGGGAAATTTGCTAGATCCATAAATAAAAGGTTTAACCAAAGGGGTGATATTTAACATGATTTGATCTATAAGATTGTATTTGAGTTTGTCTCTTTCTCCATCTTTTAGGATTAAGTAATGATTGTAGCTTAGTTTTTATAGCTGATGTATAGTGATAAGTTACATGTAAGCTGACTGTAGGTAGTTAAATTCATTTCCACTGCACAAGGATAGATTGTTGTTTTAAGGACCACACAAAAATTATTATTATTTTTTTTTCTAAAATGAAAGTGTCCCCAGAGATGTTACACCTGGAAACTTAAAGTAGGAAAAATGATAATATAGTATGTTACTCTATCTCTGGAAGGAATGATCTCGCCCATTGGAAAATAAATAATTCAGAGTTTAGAATTTTTAGTTGAAATAGTTTGTAAATCACGGCAATGACTTTTAATCCTTAGTAGAATTCTCTTTTATTTCTGAGAAGTCTGTATAAATGTTTATAGGAACACAGTCTTAAATATTTTAAATGTAGCATACCAATAAGACTTAAAGACAACTTTATGCATGATCACACACATTCAGAGTTGTTGGGTAAAAACACCTTATACCTTCTTTGGTAGAAAATATTTTATACATTTGTGTGCGTGTAAGAGAGAGAGAGAGTGAGTGTGTGTGTGTTTAAAATTCTTAAACATTACAGATCTTTTGAAGCAGAGTAGGAAACTGGCATTGTTACTGACACTGCAGTCTTAGTGTGGGGAAAGCAACAGTATATTTCAGCTTTGGCAAATTAGATGCATTGACTCACTAAAGAACCTGAGTAACTACACCTCAATTTTTATTTCAGGAAATATTAATAGTGTTTTGTAAAGCCAGTATAGACTCAGGTTTGATTACTATCATGACTCAGAGACTTTATAATCTGACACATTTTCTCTGGATAATTTTAGATGTTTCCTATTATTTTGGATTTTTTATTATTGTTATTTACTGTGGTTTCTGCACTCATATACATGGAGCCAAGAAAAGCAATAGTGAGATGGTTCACTGTATGGAATCAATTTTATTGAACAAAAAGCAAGGGGTGAGGGGAGATCCTTTTTTTTTTTTTTGGTAATAAGACTATTATTAATGAGCACTTCCTTTGGCTTTTATTTATTTAAATATATCTTTTCTTTCTAACTTCACAGGACATAGAGCATGTAAATGCATTTTGAATTTAAAGCAGAAAATCACATTTCGGTAAAATTAAAAGCTCAAGATTCCATTTTCTTGTAAAATTTCTAATCATCTCCGTTTGCTGAACTCTGGGCCCTTTTTTGTCATTGGGAGGTCATGGCTAATGAATGTATCTCCTGTTGCCCGGTTTACAGCCACCCCCTGCTGCAGTGCCGTTCGGGAGACGTGTAATGTGCGTGCTTGGACTCCTTATCTCCCTCCGTTTCCTCAGTGCCAGTTAATGCTGCATAGTTTGCAAGTTATATTGCTGTGAGTCGGTACCTAATCGTGTAGGCTGACTAGAAGCACGAATCTTTGCAGTGATCAAGTGGGGCCGCTGTGTGTGCCCCTTTGTGGCCACTATGATAAGGTGGTTGGGAATTCTTCACTTCTGATCACTGAACTTTTCCAGAATGTCCCAAGGCTCCCCCGGGAACTGTATTACAGCATGACATTCCGCGTATGTGGATTTTTCTGGGAGAGGCTTGTAGGTTTTCATGAGATCCTTAAAGAATTCTGTTTCTCAAAAGATTCATAGGAACCACCTATTTAGAATTGAGAGATAGGCACATCTTCTGAGGAAAACAAATGAAAGAGGGTCTTGAGGTGGAGTGACAGAAAACAAGCCATAAGCGACCTATTTTATTCAATTAAAAATAACCATGACAGGGTCATTTTGAAAATGATTACTTTAAATCTACATTGCAGACATGCCTGGGACCTATTCATTTCTTTCTGTTATAGAAGCAGGGTCTCCCTCTGTCACCCAGGCTGGAGTGCAGTGGCATGATCATAGCTCACCGTTAGCATCACGTGCTCAGGCTCAAGCAGTCCCCTTGCTCCTGCCTCCTGAATACGTAGGACTACAAGGACATGACACCATCCCTGGCTACTTTTCAAATTTTTTGTAGAGACGTGGTCTCACTATGTTGCCCAGGCTTGTCTAAAACTCCCTGGCCTCAAGCAGTCCTCCTGCCTCAGCCTCCCAAAGTGCTGGGATGACAGGCATGAACAACCATGCCCAGCCACTTGGTACATATTTAAAACATAATTTGTCTCTTCTGAAATAATGAAAACACAATGTTTCAGGGTTTGTGGCATCCACATTTTGGGATGACTACATGCCATAACCTTGTTCATAGTAGCTCCTGATTTTGATCTGTATTAGAAATTGCTCAGCAGGAGACAAATGAAGAACATTTGGAAAAATGTGTGAGTGACTGAGTGAAGACTAATACCTGTCTTAAGGGAACCATCTTCTGGTTTGCGTTTGTATTAAGAGGTATGCAGAGCAGGAATAATTTGGAATGGGGGAGCTGGCTATCCTCTGGGTGTGTGTAGCACAAATCTCAGATTCCATGACATCTGCATGAGGCTTGACAGTTTGCAAAATGTGCCTAGATATATGCTTGATAAGGACAGACATTTCTCGCCTGGGTTCTAGCTGTGTCACTGTGCTAGCACAACATCTGACCAGAATAGCACCTAAAGAAATATTTTGTTGAATGGGTTACCTCAGTCGGTTCTCATAGCAGCCCTGTGTCTATATAGATACAGCAAGTTTTATCGTTCTTTTCTACAGGCTCAAAGAGAATAATTACTTACTCAGGCTCACATAGCTGACAGGTGAAGGATTTAGGCCTCTCCTTTATACCATGCTTTAGCGTGACCCAATTAATAAAAGTAGAAAAGCCATGTTTGGATCAACTGAGTTTTAATAGAAGAGCATTAGAGAGGGATATTTTCAAAAACAGTAGTAGCATGCTGGACTTGCAACGGAGAGAATGTCTTAAGCTCATACATCTTGATGGTGCTAATCAAGTCAGGCTTTTATAATTGAGTGAAAGCACAGAAAAATAATTTATTCATTCGTATACAACCAAGTATTTATTGAATGTCTTTTCTGCACCAGACATGATTCTGTACACTGAGGATGTAACGGAACAAACAAGGTTGTCTAAGTCCCTGCCCTCAGAGAGCTTATGTTCTCATAGTGGAGACAACCACAAGTAAATTGCATAAGTAGACTCTATTTGCAGACCCTCCAAAATAGAGCAGGCTATGTTAGGAGAAAGAGGGATGGCAGGGGCAAAGGGGAGGAATCTTTTGTTCGGTGGAGTCAGGGAAAGTCTTATGGAATGGGCTTTTGTACGGAGACCGCAGTAAGGTATAGGAACTAGCCCTGGAAGATGGGGGTGGTGGAGGGTGAGATGAGAATCTAGGGCTGAGCACTGCAAAGGAACAGAATGCCCACGTGAAGGCTCTGAGGCCACAAGCAGCCTTTGAGTTGATCTAGAAGCTACAAGAGCTTGGATTTTACCCTAATTGTGGTGGGAAACTCTTACTAGTTTTCCAAGGCTGCTCTAATAAATTACGGAAACCTGGTGGGTTAAAACAATAGAAATTTGTTCCCTCAGAGTTCTGAAGGGCAGATGTCTGAAATCAGGTGTCAGCCGGGCCACACTCCCTCCCAAAGCTCTATTGGGAGAACCTTTCCTTGCCGCCGTCATCCTGTGGTGGTTACAGGCTTTCTTTGGCTTGCGGCCGCATCACTCCAGTCTCTGCCTCTGTCTTCACATGGCCTTCTCCTCTGTGTCTGTACCAGGTCCTCTCCTCTCTCTTAGAAGAGTGGTCATTGGATTTAGGACCCACCTGGGAAATCCACAACATTTATAGCAGGGGCTGGAACAGGAAGGATAGGTGGGATGTGACCATCAGGAGAGCCTATCTTAGCCTGTCATGGGTCGTCACAAAGACCATTGTGTGGTTAATTTTTATCTTATTATTCTTGTTTCCTCTTTAATCTTTCATTCTAAGTCCTACAGGCCTGATTGGCAGATTCACTCTCTGATTTTTCTCATTGTAGATTACATGCTTTTTCTTAAAGCCGTCTTCATTTATTAACCTACATTCGTTTTTAATTTTAATGCACCAATCAATAATTGTTTCACTTGACAGTTTTTGACAGCATGCTGCTTGCAACATTTAGCTGTTTAGCATGAATTTCAAAAGGTGATCTATCAATTTGCATAAATGAAATAAAGTTGCTCTTTCTTCCTGTGCTTTGGGGGAGGGTATAGAAAAATATGTATGTTTATCCTTCCCTGGAGAATTTTTGATGTAGAAATACTGAATAGTTTTCTATAGAAGAAGATGGAGAACTACAGAGCTTTAAAATTTGTTATGCTTATTTTGCTTTTATCATAAATTCACTTGAAAGGCCAGATTTCTCTTAATTGCATTGATATTGTGGAGACGAATCTTTCACCAAATGTTTGAGTGCTCATCATGTGCACGGCACTGTGCAAATGTTATAGGAAATAAAGACGGAGCCTCCAAGAAGTCCAGTAGTCAGAGAAACAAAGCCACCTCCCAAATTATGGTGGGTAGATAAACTTACGAAATGACTATTTGATCATGCTACATACCTTCACTTAATGAATCCTATGTGAAAATTCCCAGTAAAAATCTATGAACAAAAGCGTGTGGATGTCTTCATGTATACATTGGATGCACACATCTGTGAGCATATTACAGTCAAGGATGAACCTAGCTGAAGACTAAACAGCAGGGGGAAATGTTCTTTCTCGCTAAAATCACAGTGTTAAAACTCTTGGCAGTTCAGATGGTCTCCACTGTAGCTGTTGGTTTACATTTTGATAATTTACCAAAGAGCATAATATATTTAATTCCTAGTTGGATGGTGTAACTCAACATTGCATTTCCAGCGAAACGCTTTGCAAATGGAAAGTAAGCATTTTCTTTGGAAACTAGCAGCTCCCTTACTCCCTTGGTTCTTCCGTGGGTATGAGCATGACCTATAGATTAGAAGTTCTGGAACAGAAGGAGAAAAATGAATTATGTCACAGTTAACAGGAAAGGAGGTGCTTTGCATTCCTGCTGCTTTGCAGTCAGTTTTGTTTTCCTTCCTCGGTTTGGGGGCATTTGGCCTTGCATAGCCTGGCAAGATTTAGGCAAACAGGCACTGACCTTCTGGCAGGCTCTTCCATTTTGCCCCACGCATATTATTAAGAGGCATAATTCACCGTCATATTTTTGTGGCTAAAAATTTTCTAACTTCTATGCTGAGCCTTTGTTTCCAGCTTAAGAGGGCAAAAGAGCTAGGATTTTCTGGGCATCATTGACCCTTTACTATGATTGAGATTTAAAAAAAACAACCGTAAACTGTTCATTGCACCTTTGTTATGTGGCCACTGTGCCAGCCACTAATTGGTACTGTGTGTATTTGGCTGTTGTACTTACTTTGCTCTGGATTTTACATCACTTTATCAAATCTTGTACCAGTTTCCATTCTATACGTGCATAGGGAGGCAAACAGAAACTTTGTCCTGAAGCACCAAGTTCTTTGGCTTCCTAAACAGCTCTATGAAAATCAGTTGAAAGTGAGTAGAACCAGCAGTGGCGTGTAAGCCATGCCGTCAGTGAGGGCTGGCTGGACCTGAATATGATCGCCACCCTCTGCTCCTGCTTCTGGAGACTAAGGATGGTTTCTGGTCTGTGTCCAGGGCTTCCTGTGCTGATTCAGAGAGCTATGCCACAGATGAGCCTGAGTTGAGACCATTATGCCAGCATATCCTCAGGCCACGTGATTGTTCCGCCAGAATGTTAATTAGTGGTGGAAACCATCACTAACATATTCTCAGGCCCACGTGATCAGCACATTCTCTCTCTGTGTCAAGCTGCATGGGAATGTAAATCCTAACTGGAAGCTACTTTATTTATTTATTTGTTTTTGAGATGGAGTCTCGCTGTGTCACCCAGGCTGGAGTGCAGTGGAGTGATCCTGGCTCACTGCAACCTCCACTTCCCAGGTTCAAATGATTCTCCTGCCCCCGCCTCCCTAGTAGCTGGGACTACAGTCGTGTGCCACCATGCCCGGCTAATTTTTTGTGTTTTTAGTAGAGATAGGGTTTCACCGTGTTAACCAGGATGGTCTCGATCTCCTGACCTCGTGATCCGCCCACCTCGGCCTTCCAAAGTGCTGGGATGACAGGCGTGAGCCACCGTGCCCGGCCTGGAAACTACTTTATTGATTTGCCTTGAGAAATTGCTTCTGTCTGGCTGCAGGTATCAGCAGTAGTCAGAGTACATATGTTCTCTAAGGAAGATCCATATGGAGTCAGGTGGTTGCTTGGTGAGCAGGGAATCAGAACAAGGGCATAGGATGAATTGACTGTTAAGTGTCACCAAGCTAACATAGCCTGCCACTCTGTGCATCTCAGGAGAAGGATGGCTTTTCTAGTGCAACCAGAGACCTGTCAGTCATTGACTGCAACTCCCTCCAGTCATCTCACTAGGGGGCCTTGCCTGTGAAGCCACTCTCTTCTCCCTGACAACCTTGACATTGCCCAAGTAGACTTTAGGGACTTTGTATGTTCCTGGCTAAGCCAGTCCCATCCTCCTTTTGAGGACACAGTCTTTTGTTAAATTCACGAATATGTTTCATCAGGGGCTGGCTGGGGCAGGGGCATTGGTGCTGGTGGTGCTGGTGCTGGTAGTGATTATCATTCTTCAGTTGACTTAGTATGGCCATGTTCTCATCCACTAAATTTTGTTCTTACTATAAACCTCTGACTGTACGATCTCTTCCTTATTGTCAAGTTCCTGGTTGGGGAATGGTAATCTTTATTGTCCTTCTTATAAGTCCCTTCGGAATGGACAGAGCTTTGGGATGGACATTCCATGAATTATATCTTCATATCAAGGTCTGTCAACTGAATGGCAACATGGAGGCATTCATCCAGACCAGGAGTAGGCAAACGATGGCCCGTGGGCGCCTGTTCTTATAAATAAAGTTTTATTAGCACACAGCTACATCCAATAATTTGTCTAATGTCTATAGCGGTTTCACACTACAGTGGGAGAATTTGATTTGAATCGTGGTGAAAGAGACCATACTCCAAGAAAGCTTGAAATACTGACTCTCTGATGCGCATCAGAAAATGTTTGCCAACTGTGGTCTATACCTTTGCAAGTCAGAGAATTGCATCAGGAAGGAACTAGAAGCCCTCCTTTTGCATCCCCACACCGCTGCCACAATTCAGCGAACAAATAGAAGATCAGAAAGGGAATGTGACCTGGCCAAGGTCACAGAGCTGGTCAGTAGGAAAGCCAGGACCTGAGCTCAGATCTTCCAGTTCCTAGTGTATTTGTCCTCTACTTTTGGAGGACATCATGAGGGTCATTGTGAATTTTGTGGTTTACAGATGATCAGCCAATTATAACATGCTAAAGAAAGCTGCTTTAGTGGTCAGAGCTGTTTTCCAAACTGACTTCCCCAGGCAAAATCACTAGCCACCTTGGCATTGATATTCATTTATTAATTTTACAAACAGCATCTGCCATATTTCAGGAATGGGGATACGGGCTAAGACACTGATAAGTAAGCACCATCCCTGCCCTCGGGAAGTTTGGATGAAAAGAGTGGTCAGCTAGCTAGATACATAGATGCATGTCCTTTTCTTTGTAGTGTGTGACTTATCATCATACGGCGATGATCATATGGACAAAGGATGTGTTAATTTAGCCTTGAGGGGGAGGGGATGTTGTCAGGAATAGTTCCACGGGGTTGGAGATGTTTGAGCTCTGTTTCAAAGGACGTTGAGTTCTTCAGGTAGAGAATTGCAGCAGAAATGGCTGTGGTCCTCTAGGCATGGGTGTGCATGGTATCCAGTAATTTGGGAATGCTTATCTAACACAACTAGAGGTAGGGCATAGGGTATGTGGTATGGGGTAACAGAAAATACAGTTGGAAAAGTAAGGTGGGGCCAAACTGGGAAACTTACGGCATTTCAAATGCTAAGGAGTATGGACTTTAGCTTCCATTCTAGGAGTTTTCTAATCTGTAGATTCAAAAACATATAGAGGACCACATTTCTTATAAAAGAGCACCCACACATTCATACCCACCCAAAGCATGGTCTGGAGACTTGGTCATCAGAATCACTAAAAGAAATAGGAGTTTTCTTCCAAATATATGTCGCTGGTCGATATTGTAAGTCATTCACCAGAATTCATTTACAGGGTTACTAAGTTCATAGTATCATTTTTTTTTTTTTTTTTTGAGACGGAGAGTCTCCCTCTGTTGCCCAGGCTGGAGTGCAGTGGTGCTATCTCGGTTCACCGAAACCTCCGCCTTCTGAGTTCAAGCGATTCTCCTGCCTCAGCCTCCCAGTAGCATATGCCACCACACCCAGCTAATTTTTGTACTTTTAGTAGAGACAGGGTTTCACCACATTGGCCAGGCTGGTCTTGAACTCCTGACCTCATGATCCACCCACCTCGGCCTCCCAAAATGCTGGGATGAAGGGCATGAGCCACCTTGCCCAGCCCATAGTATTTTTTTGACCATTGTACATCTTCTTGATCAACAGCTATTAAGAGTTAAACATCAATTGTCTGAAGTCTGCAACATTTTTGACTGAAGAAAATCTTGGGAACTACTGCCGTCGACAGCAGTAGTCATGAAATTTCTTGAGTTAACAAATGTTATAGGTTCCAGAGTCAAGCTGCCCTAAATTTTCCTAGCTGTGTGACTTTGAGCAAGTTATTTAACATACCTCAGCTGTAAGAGTCTTTATCTCTAACAGTAAAACAATAGCATCTGTCTCTTATGATTGCTATAAAGATATGATAATGTCTGAAAAGCGTGTAGTGGGGGTCAGGTTGACGGGATGTGCTCATGTTCAAATAGAAGCTGTCATAATGATTTTTAGTGGATGTGGCGTATGCAGGTATATTTTAGATTTGACCCCGTGTGGAAGATGCGTTCAAAAGGCCGAGTTGTACAACCTTTTTGTTATCCATGAGAGAAATACTGGGGCTAGGGTGGGCAGGGGGTAGGTTAGGGAAGGAGAAGGGAGAGGGAGTATGGGAAGGTGTATGTCCACTTTGGATAATGACATGGGAAATGAAAGAAGCCATGTCTGTTTCATGTCCAAAGCAACAGATGAAGCAGAAATAACCAGTTTCTGTGACTTGATGACATAGAATGCTGTGGCTTATCTGGAAGATTCCACGCCCCATAACTCCTGGAATTGCTCTAGATAAGACTTCACCTTGAGAAAAGTTTAAATATTAATTTAATAAATCAATACCCCCCCTTTGAAACATATAAAAATTAGAATTACAGCACAGTATCTTTTTTTTTTTTTTTGCTATAAAACAGTACAACCCCACAGTTTAGCCTACACCCATCATAGATCTTTTAAAGGAATGTCTACAAGAAAATACATATACAATTACAAATTTTAAAATATTAAATAATATGTATATACTGTTAAATATATATTGATGCTTAGAAAAAGTCAGATGGGACAAATCTTCTGTCAGCTGGGAGGTTTTTACTTCCTTCTTTGTCATTTCTGTATTTTTCAAAATGAATATATATATATATATATATATATATATATATATATATATAAATTTTAGAATGTGTTAACACTATTTCGAAAGGAAAACGGTCACAAAAAGGAATAGATTGGAAAAGCTTAAGGGGACTTGCTATCCTTGTCCTTTTAGGTGGCTGCTCTGTAAAGGCAGGTGGTGGTGGGTGCCCTCCCAGCTGTGTTTCATTTCAGTCAGTGGGTGTTCTTCTAAATCTAGTGATGGGCAGCCTACCTCCAAAAGGCAGGTGGGAGTGAGGAATGAGTGTAGCAGTAGTACATTCGAATGGGGGCAGGTTTTGTTGTGTGTGTGTGTGTGTGTGTGTTTTGCAACAGTCTCACACTGTCACCCAGGCTGGCATGGAGTGGTATGATCTCGGCTCACTGCAACCTTCACCTCCCAGGTTCAAGTGATTCTCTGCCTCAGCCTCCCAAGTAGCTGAGACTAGAGGTGCACGCCACCACACCTGGCTATTTTTGTATTTTTGTAGAGATGAGATTTCACCATGTTGACCAGGCTGGTCTCACACACTGGGCCTCGAGTGATCCCCCCGCTTTGGCCTCCCAAAGTGCTGGGATTATAGGCATGAGTCACTGCATCTGGCTAGGGGCCAGTTAAGATTTGACAATTAAATCTTATTGAATTTTTGCATCAGAGGCACCTGGAAGGTTTGTTTAGACCACAGATTCCTGGGCCCCAGCCCCAGCGTCTCTGATTTGATAGGTCTAGGGTAGAGCCTGAGAATATGTATTTCTAACAAATCCCTCCATGAAACTGATGCTGCTGGCCCCGGGACCACAGTTTAAGGGTGGGTAGTATGCAGGTGGAGAACTGCATTGAGGATGAAAAGCATCCAGTTGAATTTCTGTTTGCTCCCACTTCTTCATATACACACACTGAAATCACTCCACTCTGTGTCTTCTGAGATTCTTTCCCTCTCCGGAATATTTGGTTCTCTTTTCATGTTCAGCCAGTAGAAACAAGAAGTGACTCTTGGATTGAGCAGTTCTCATGTAAGTAACCCAAATGATATTGACACATCATTTTTACACAGCATCAGCTTGTTCACACACATATGCCACCAGAGGCCAATGGCGTCCTTTGGCTTTGTTCTCCTTTTTAAAAATTCAGTGAGTAAGCTAATTTTATAGGAATGTCTCAGAAAGCTATTCCTGTAAACCCAGCGTTTGTAAATTCAAATAGAGGAAGCAGTGCTGATTACTGCAATTGTATTGAAACTTATTCATGGAGAGGCCCCTCTAGATTCAGATAGTTTGGACAGAAACCCTCCAACTCTTCCCTTACCACTCCATTGTTTGGTGAAGCTTAATTTGCTCTCATGGCATTTATGTTCTCAGCCAGGGTTAATACTTCTAGTGATTCTTTCACTGGAGGGGATGATTCAGAGAGGAAGAGTTGGCATTAATTGCTTCATCCACTGTGCTTATTATGAGTCATCTCTTGCTTGTCTTAGTAATTCAACTGGCAGAAGGAGAAATGTTATCTCTGGTTCCTGAGGCCAGCTTGGGCTCCAGTGAACCAGGATACTCCCTCGTAGCCATTTGTGATGAGAGTTTCATTCATTTACTAAGGGAATGAATACATTGTGACTCTCCTTATCCTAGCAGGTACATATAAACATATAAATGGCAAATTACAGTTATTTCCTGATGTTTATCAGTGATCAGATGCCACAGGCAGGATGTTAGCTCTAGACAGGCACTGTTTTGAAGGTGGATGATTAAGGGGCCCCTCCAAAAAAAAAAAAAAAAGGAAAAACAGAGGGGTATGTTCAGGTCCCTGCCTTTACTTACTTCTCTCCCCCAGCTTCCAATTTGATTAACAGGTGTCGAGGGAGGAAGAGGACAATTTCCAAATCAAACTGCCTTTGATTCTCTTTTTGAGTGTAATGTGGTAACTGGATTATTTGGAAACACAAATTTAAGTCTTTTATTTTCTAGTTCTTACGTTCAGCTCACTCGCGTCTTCCTGTTTGGCGAATACCTTCCCCTTCTGACTCAGTCTTTTCTATTTCTCTTCTCACTGAACCACACCACCGTTCTTCCCCTGCCTTAGGCATTTCTCACTTGCTGTCTGCCTTGCCTGGCTGTCTTCACTCAAGCATGTTCACTGTTCCTTTGTACGGAATAGGGGTTATCCCTACAGACCCTGCAGGTGGAAAGTACATCTTTCTTTTCACTAATAAATTAATTTCTATATAGGGAGAACTTACATACAGTGAAATCAACACATCTTAAGTATACAGCTCAATGAGTTTTGATGAATGCATATATCTACATAACCAGCACCCTGATCAAGATATGGGACATTTCCGTCACCCCAAAGAGAACCCCTCTGCGCCCTTCCTGTCACTTTACTTCTCCCAGTAGTCAACCACTGCTTTGATTTCTGTCACCATAATCGAATTTTGTTTGTTCTTGAACTTCATATAAATGGAATCATTCAGTCAGTACTTTTTCGTATCTGGTTTCCTTTGTTCAGCATGGCATTTTTGAGATCATCTGAATTGTTGCAGGTAGCAGTAGTTAATTTAAAAAACATTGGCCAGAGGCAAGGCAGGCATATTGCTTGAGTCCAGAAGTTCGAGACCAGCCTGGGCAACACGGTGAAACCCTGTGTCTACTAAAATTACAAAAACTACGGGGCAGCAGTGGTGTGCGCCTGTAGTCCCAGCTACTCAGGAGGCTGAGGTGGGAGGATCAGGTGAGCCTGGGAGGGTCAAGCCTGCAGTGAGTCATGATGGTGCCACTGCTTCAGCCTGGGCAACAGAGTGACCTGTCTCAAAACAAACAAACAAACTAAAAAACAAAAAAAAACTATTTATATAGATACAGATAGGGTTTTTTTCAAATTTTTTGAACTCATATATATATATCTGAGTTCTTTAGTCTGGATTTAAGTCCTTTGTCAGATGCATTTTTTTTCTCAGTGATTGGCTTACCTTTTTCATTTTTTAAACTGTGTTTTTGATGAACCCCTTTAAATTTTAATGAAGTTTAATTTATCATTGTTTTAAGATAAATGCTTTTTGTGTCTTTATAACATTTTTGCTTACCCTGTGGTTACCAAGATGTTATCCTCATGTTTTCTCCTAGAAGCTTTCCCGTTTAGCCTTAACATTTAAGTCTATGAGCTGTTTCAAATTACTCTTAAGGTATGAGGTTACTCTTAAGGGGTCAAGGTTCCTTTTTTTTCATACATTTATTAAAATGTATGAAACAACAATTATTGCAATCATTTTCTTTCCTTATGAAATTGCCTTAGCAGCTTTGTTGGCCAGGTGCGGTGGCTCATATCTGTAATGCCAGCACTTTGTGAGGCCCAGGCGGGCGGATCACCTGAGGTTAGGAGTTTGAGATCAGCCTGACCAACATGGAGAAATCACGTCTCTACTAGAAAAAAAATGCAAAATCAGCCAAGTGTGGTGACACATGCCTGTAATCCTAGCTACTTGGGAGGCTGAGGCAGGAGAATCGCTTGAACCCAGGAGGTGGAGGTTGTGGTGAGCTGAGATTGTGCCATTGCACTCCAGACTGTGCAATAAGAGTGAAAATCCATCTCAAAAGAAAGAAAAGAAAAAAGAAATTGCCTTAGTACCTTTGTCAAAAATCAGTTGGTTGAATATATGTTTTAAAACTCTATTCTATTCCACTGATCTGCAGTCTATGCTTGGGTAAATACTATATTGTCTTGATTAAAATAGCTTTATGGGCTGGGCTCTGTGGCTCTTGCCTGTAGTTTCAGCACCTTGAGAGGCTGAGGTGGGAGGATCGATTGGACTCAGGAGTTTGAGGCTACAGTGATTGCAGCACTGGGCAGTAGAGTGAGACCCTGAAGGCATTCCAGCCTGGGCAGCAGAGTGAGACCCTATCTCTATTAAAAATAATAATAATAGGTGGGGTGCAGTGGCTCACACCTGTAATTCAAGAACTTTGGGCGGCTGAGGTGGAAGGATTGCTTGAGCTAAGGAGTTTGAGATCAGCCTGGGCAACATAGCGAAATCCCATCTCTACTAAAAATACAAAAATTAGCTGAGTGAGGTGGCATGTGCCTCTAGTCCCAGCTACTGGAGAGGCCGAGGTGGGAGGATCTCTTGAGCCCAGGAGGTTGAGGCTGCAGTGAGCTGTGATCATGCCACTGCACTCCATTATGGGTGACTGAGCTAAACTCTGTCTAAAAAATAATAAAATAAAATGAATAAACCTTAAAATTAAAAATTAAATAGCTTTATGGTAAGTCTTGAAATCAGATCGTGTGAGTCTTCTTTGTCTTTTTTCCCCCTCAAGATTTTGGTGGTTCTAGCTCCTTCAGAGTTCCATTTAAATCTCCCTTACCACCCCCCCACCCCCCCACCCCCAAAAAAGCCTGCTAGAAGTTATTTGGGATTGCATTGAATCATAAGAGATAAATTTAAGACAAAGTCACGTTAACAATATTGAAACTTCAGTTCAAAAACACAGTATATCTTTCTCCACCTTTTTAATTAATTTCTCCCAGGAGTGTTTCCCTGTTTTTCCTGCAGAGAAACGGCATGTCTTTGGTAAAATTTAGTTGTAATTTATACTTTTTGACATAATAAATGTAATTTTTAGAGCATGCTTTTTAAATTAATGCTTACATAAGGAAATATGATTGATTTTTGTATATTGACCTTGCATTTTGTGAGCTGCTAAATTCATTTCTTTTTGAAGTTAGATAACCAGGCCTTTTTTTTCTGATCTTACAGAGAAAGCATTAACTATTTCACCACTATTTCATCATAATGTTAGCTGTAGGCTTTTCATTTGCCTTTTATTGATTGAGGAAGTTTCCTTCTATTCTTTTTTTTCTAAGAATTTTTGTTTGTTTTTATTGGGAATGTGTATTGAATTTTGTGCAGTTCTTTTTTGCCTCTGTTCAAATGTCATATGGTTTTCTGCTTTATGTGATTAATTATATCAATTGGGTTTAAGTGTTAAACCAACCTTGAGTTCCTGGGATAAGAACCAGTTATAATTACGCATTATTTTGACCTGCTGCTGGATGTTCTGGCTAATATTTTATTAAGTGTTTTTGCGAGCATGTCTAGTAAGAATATTTGTCCACACCTGTAATCCCAGCACTTAGGGAGGCCAAGGTGGACGGATCACGAGGTCAGGCAATCAAGACCATCCGGGTCAACGTGGCAAAACCTGTCTCTACTAAAAATACAAAAAAAATTAGCTGAGCATGGCGGTGCACGCTCCCAGCTACTCGGGAGGCTGAGGCAGGAGAATTGCTTGAACCCAGGAGGAGGCGGAGATTGCAGTGAGCCGAGATTGCGCCACTGTACTGCAGCCTAGGGGACAGTGCGAGTCTTGAGACTCCGTCTAGAAAAAAAAAATAAGATTTGTCTGTAATTTTGTTTCTTTATATGATATTTACTACGGTTTAGTGTTGGTATTAGTAATACTGATAATATAAAAATGTATTCGTGGACTCCTCCTGTGTTTTACTATTTTCTGAAAGAATTTATGTAAGATTTTCTTTCTTTTTAAAATTGATGAAATTCCACAGTGAAATCTTTGAGCTTGGAGTTCACTTTGTGTGAAGGTTCTAAAAGTTTTCAAAATTTAATTTAAAAACATTATGCAGTAAAGTATTCCCTTTTTTTGATGTACAATTCTATGAGTTTTAACACATGTGTAGAGTTGCATAACTACCACCACAATCAGGATACAGAACAGTTGTATCATCACCGTGCCAAGAATTTTGATAATGAATTCCATTTCTTAACATACAGCCGACTATCAAATTTTCTGTTTATTCTTGCTATTGGTAGGTTATGTTTTCTCTCTCTCAAGAAGTTTTTCATTTTATCCAAGTTGTGAAATTTATTTTTACTTTTTTTTTTTTTTTTTTTGAGACAGAGTCTCGTTCTGTTGCCAGGCTGGAGTGCAGTAGCGCAATCTTGGCTCACTGCAACCCTCTGTCTCCCAGGTTCAAGCGATTCCCCTGCCTCAGCCTCCCGAATAGCTGGGCCTACAGGCGCCTGCCACCACACCCAGCTAAGTTTTGTAATTTTAGTAGATGCGGGGTTTCACCATGTTAGCCAAGATGGTCTCGATCTCTTGACCTCATGATCTGCCCGCCTTGGCCTCCCAAAGTTCTGGGATTATAGGGGTGAGCCAGTGCACCCAGCCAGTGAAATTTATTGACATAAAGTTGTTTGTAATATTTTCTTCTTCTTATCTATTTAGTGTCTGTAGGATCTACAGTGATATTCCCTTGTCCATTTCTAATGAAGTTTTCATTTATTTTTGTGATTAGTTTTGCTAGGTGTTAATCAATTTTGTGAAGCTCTTTAAAGAATGAACTATTGTTTGTTTTATCTTCTTCTCATTATTTCCTTCTTTTTCCCTACTTTGGATTTAATTTTCTTTCCTTTTCCTTTTCTTGTCTTTTTTTTTTTCTTTTGAGATGGAGTTTTTCTCTTTCGCCCAGGCTGGAGTGTCATGGCGCAATCTCGGCTCACTGCAAACTGCATCCTCTGGCTCCAAGAGATTTTCCTGCCTTAGCCTCCTGAGTAACTGGGATTACAGGCACCTGCCACCATGCCCAGCTAATTTTTGTATTTTTAGTAGAGACGGGGTTTTGCCAGGCTGGTCTTGAACTCCTGACCTCAGGTGCTCCACCTGCCTTGGCCTCCCTGCTAGGATTACAGGAGTGAGCCACTGCGCCTGGCCTGCTTTCCTTTCTCTATATCATTGATTTGAACATCGTCTTTTTTCCTGTTCCTAGGTACACACACTTTTAAGACTGTTGTATCTTCTTAATAAATACATCCTTTAATTATTATGAAATGACCCTTTAACTCTGGCAATTCTCCTTGTCTAGAAGTCTACTGATTTGGATATGGCTATAAGAGCTGTAGGCTGTTCAGACTTCAGCCAGGGTCTTGCAATGAACCCTCATGATTTAATTGCATTGCACAAATTTTGATACATACTTTTATTATCACTTAACTCAGTATTTTGTATTTCCATTTTATTTCCTCCAGGAGTTGTCTAGTAGTAAACATTTTAATTCACAGACGTGGGGAATTTCTAAGCATCTCTTTTTTTTCTGAATTGCTAATTACATTTTTGATTTATTTATTTCTCTTCATAGTTGTTGCTTTAAATATCTCTAGGCTGTTTTGTTAGATGCATGTATGTTCATGATTATAAAATCATCTTCATTGATTGTTCCTTTTGCCAGCCTGGGATGTCCCTCATGGTCATCTATAATGCTTTTAACCTTACATTCCATTTTGTCTGATATTCAAAGTGCTGTTCTGGTTTTTGTTTTTAGTTTTGCTTATATTTTCTTTTAAAAAAATCTGTTAGTTTTAATGTAATTGTCTATCTTCATTTTAAATGCATCACTGTCCCCCTCCCCCAACATACTGTGTATAGCTCAGTACTTGCCTCTTTTATTTGATTAGTGACTTTATACCCAGTTATGCTTACTGTAATCCTTTTTATTAAGATGTTTTAGCTTCATTTAATGTTTTCTAATTGGCTTTACTTTTTGTTTTGTTTTGCTTTTTTCCTTTGGATAGATTGATTTTTTTTTTCTGAACATAGTTTATGTTATTCTTACAGCATTTACCTTTAAACATAAACATAGTTTGTTTTACGTCTAAGAATTGTCAATAATTTTGAAGTTCTCCAAATGACTCCCCCAATTCATAGCCGTTGGACCTCTTCTCTCTTCATTTACTTTAATTTTCCCCAGTGTTCCCTCTACTGAGACTTAACCACCTTCTTTCCTCCAAGAATTCCCCACAATATGGAAAATAACTCTAAGATGCCTCAACCTCCAGCCTCCGCAACTTCCCCACCTTGTTTGGAACCAGAAGGGACTTCTACTTTTAGAAAGTTCATTCTCTGGGCGGAGTGGAAGATAGAATTCATTGGGATGTTATTGAGACAGAGAGACCATCTAGGGACTCGTGGAAAAGTCCAGGAGACTTTAGGAGGGTCCAGGTTAGAATAGTGGCTGGAGAGTGGAGGGACTGGTGGCACAACCAGGGGGGATTTGATGTTTGTATCTGAGGAGTTTGAGAGAAAGAGAAGTTCACAGTGCCAAGTATGAACGGCAAATGTAAGATTTCTTTAGTTTTTTCCTACCCTATTCTCTTCCCTCCCAAATTCCATTTTTACGACTTTTTACCAAGGTTTGGTTCTGCCATTTTAAATGAAATAAGACATATAAAACACATGGTATATGTCCTAGTATAGAAACAGTAATTTGAAAAATTAGATGCTAGCTTCCACATTTCTGTCTCAAGTGCCTGACTGTATGAATGCGGAGGAGGAGACTACAAGTTCCTTAGGAGGCAAAACTTCTTTTTTCTTGGTGGCAGAGTGGTTAGAAATGTAATTATTTCAGGCTGAGCGTGGTGGCTAACACCTGTAATCCCAGCACTTTGGGGAGCCGAGGTGGGCGGATCATGAGGTCAAGAGATCAAGACCATCCTGGCCAACATGGTGAAACCCTGTTTCTACTAAAATACAAAAAATTAGCTGGGCATGATGGTATGCACCTGTAGTCCCAGCTACTTGGGAAGCTGAGGCAGGAGAATCACTTGAAACCAGGAGGTGGAGGGTTGCAGTGAGCCGAGGTAGTGCTACTGCATTCCAGCGTGGCGGCAGTGAGACTCGATCTCAAAAAAAATAAAAATAAAAAATAAAGAAATGTAATTATTTCTTCCTCTTTTGAATTTGAGCTGCCAATGAGACATCCAGGTGACAGAAAATTGTCTATATAAAGTCTAGGACTGAAAAGAATGATAGAGATTGGATAGTTGTTAGTAAAACCTTAGAAGCTCTTCTAGCTGGAGGTGATAAAGTGAAGAGAAGAGAAACTTGAAAAACACTTACAGGACAGATTGGAAGGAGGAGGATCCATCAGAGAAAGTTAGGAGGTCTGAATTCTTGTCCCAGTCTGACACCGACTGGTTTATTTAGCCTTGAATAAAGCACTTAACCGTTTTAGGGTCGTCTCTTTCTTTAAGAACTCTCTCTCTCTCTCTCTCTGCCTCTCTCATTCTTTTTCTCTATTCTTCATTAATTCAACAAAGATTTCTTGCATACCTATTAGATACCAAATTCTGCTCTAGGTATTGAGGCTAAAGCATCAGATAGGATGTGGTCTTTGACCTCAAGTACTGGGAGCAGGTGAGAGGTTAATCATCGCTGTCTGTTAAACATTATGATAGGGTATGTTTCATACCTGAGTCAGGTTGACTTGGTGAAAAGAGTGCTGAGAAGGCCTTCAGAGCACACCCTTCAGTCCAAGCTTTTCAGAATGAGGAGTTGTTTAGACAAGCTTGGGCAAAGAAAGACAACAGAAGTGCAAAATAGTTTATGGATGAACTGAAGGAGCAATGAGCAGGAGGCAGGCCTGATGGGGCTGGAAGGGCTCAAGGTCTCGATTAGGAAGTGCTTTTGTGGGCCAAGCAGAGGCCTTGGATTTTATCTCTGATGCCATGTAGACCAGTTGAAGGAATGTAGGGATGTGAAAAGTCAGGTGTGTGTTTCAGTAATCTCTGTTTGTGCTATGCATTTGGCATGATAAGGGACCAGGTGGTGGGCAAGGAGACGAGAGAGGAAGCAGCTGGAGAAATCCAGGTGACAGAGGAATGTTGAAAATTCCACAGCTACAGAGCACCTGCTCCATGCTAATCACAGGTCTGTGTGCTGCGGCTCCTGCAGGGACCAGGACAGACAGGCCGCTTGTTCTCCTGGAGTTTGTAGTGGCAATGGAAGTGACAGAGTGGAAAGAATGGGCAGATTGGAGAGATGTTAATAAGGAAGGATTTACAGGATTGATGAGCAATTAGATACTGGAAGTGAATGAGAGGGGGGTAGTGTCTGGTTTAAGGAAGTGAATTGGCAAATGACACCACTCGCTGTGATTGGGGAACCAAGAGAATAACGGAGTGGGACCTTCAGGGAAAGGTGCCCGGCCTCCACTTGCATAAATAGGTCTGGATCTCAGGAAAAGCCTCCGAGACTTCCTTGATCAAGGAAACAATTGGACTACATAGATGTTTAAGTTACTTGATTTCATTCTGCTCCATCATTCAGTTTTGGTCTGTGACTGTTGCGTCACCTCACAGAGGATGAAGTATCCTCAGATCTCTCTCCCTAGACCTAGTGTGGGATGGGCAAAACAGGAGGGCTATTGTTTTAAATAGGTCTGGAATCCCGTCTCATCAATTTCATTGCTCAACCTTCTGGTCCCTGCCTTCCCTTTATCCCTCTCCCAAGTCCCAGCGTGAGCTCACTACCTGGATTTTGGCTTCTATGTGAACTGCTTCGTGTCATATTCAGGGTGCTCCAGCTGGTAGGGATTTGGGGATCACTGGATCCGGTCTCTGCAATTACAGATGAGAGAGGTGAGGCCTAGGGAGGCAAGGAGGCCTTCAGATCGCTGGTGTAGGACTGCGTTGAGGTCTCTTGATTCACTGGTCTGTTTTGCACTGTGCCCTCTCCCCCTCACTGACTGTTTAGAGAGTAGGGCAGGAAGGTTCTTAGGTATATGTTGGTGCAGACGTTTGGAAATGACTAAGCCTGTGTATGTCACTCAGACTTCTTGTGAAGGTTGTCAAGAAGCATTTGATCACTTTAGCTCTGATGTAGGGAGACAGTCTTCTTGGGCATCACACTTGAATTCCAGCAGCCCTCTTGTTCGGGGTGCTCTCCAAAGGCTCGCCATAAGGAATTGTTTCACCCCAGGTGTAGAATCACATTGTACTGTGGCTTCAAAGGAAAAGTAAAAAGTGCAGAAATTACAGACCAGAGTGTGGGAAGTACTTCTTCTTGGTAAGATTTTCAAGTGCTAGAGATGTGTTGAAAGGACATTTACTTTCATCAGCTTAGAGCATCTGTTTTTTATTCTTTGAAAAGACGCAACACCTCAAATTATGGCAGTCCTTAGGCAAGTAAGCACTTGAGATTTTGATCTGTACAGATTCTTAGAGGGAGTGCCTTGCAGGAGCCGTTAGTAGTGATTTGTAGGACTTGACTGACTCAGTAGACTGACAGTCAATTTTTGGGGGCAAAAAGAGAAAGGCAAAGATAGTTAAGGAACTGCTCTGTAAAACAGCAAATAACTGGCCGGGCATGGTAATCCCAGCATTTTGGGTGGATGGATCACAAGGTCAGGAGATTGAGACCATCCTGACAAACATGGTGAAACCCCATCTCTACTAAAATACAAAAAAAAATAAAAAATAAAAATTAACTGGGCGTGGTGACATGCACCTGTAGTCCCAGCTACTTGGGAGGTTGAGGCAGAGGAATTGCTTGAACCCAGAAGGCGGAGGTTACGGTGAGCTGAGATCGCATCACTAGGCTCCAGCCAGGCGACAGAGCAAGACTCTTGTCTCAAAAACAGCAACAACAGCAAAAGCAAAAAACCCCAGCAAATAAGCCATTTTTCTCATACTCCAATAGAAATGGAAACTGTACGTAGCAGGCCCTGGAGACCAAGTTAAATAGAAAATGAAAATAAATTCCGTGTTTTTTATTTTTAACTCAGTGTGCACCTCTAAAATATTTGTACAGTATGGGCTCCATGACGTTTTTTGCCCACTCTTTTATATAGATTTAATTTTTTAAATGGTGGTTAGAAATACTTAACATAAAAGTTGCCACTTTAACCATTGTTGTCGTTCTGTTTTTTGAGATGGAGTTCCCTCTTGTTGCCCAGGCTGGAGTGCAGTGGTGTGATCTCGGCTCACTGCAACCTCCGCCTCCCAGGTTCAAGCGATTCTCCTGCCTCAGCCTCCCGAGTAGCTGGGACTACAGGTGCCCGCCACCACGTCTAGCTAATTTTTATATTTTTAGTAGAGATGGGGTTTCACTATGTTGGCCAGATTGGTCTTGAACTTGTGACCTCAGATGATCCGCCTGCCTCAGCCTCCCAAAGTGCTGGGATTACAGGCATGAGCCACTGTGCCTGAGACCCATTTTAGCCATTTTTAACTATGCATTTCAGTGGCATTAAGTACCTTCACCATGTTGTGCAACCATCGCTACCACCCCATAGATGACTATTCTAGGCATCGTTTCCTAAACTGAGTAAATAAAGAAAGGAAACATCACCCCCCGCACAGCCCAATATAGCCATTGTTGAAATTAAGATGTTACTCTCCAAGTCTTTTATTTATGTGATTTTGTTCAAACCTAGCTGCAATACTTTTCATAGAGGTTATTAAGAGAAATTTAGAGTTGTAAAGGAATTTAAAGACAATCTATTCCTTCTTCCCCACTCCATCCCCTTTATAGATGAAGAAGTGGATGGCTAAAAGGGACAATGGCTTGCTTACCTGCACAGTGGCCACGCTGGTCCCAGAGTATAGGTGCTCTATTGCCAGAGCACCATTCACTGGGTTAGTTTATTATTAGTTTCTACATGTGTCATAAAAAATTGATTGGTGGTTTGTTTTTAGGGTAATCTTCTTTTCCTGTCTCTTTCTTTGTGTAGTTTCTGTATCTAGATTTTTTGTTTAATGGCATCGTCAAATAGGAATTTGTTTTAAACCAGAACATCACAACATGTATGCCATTCCTAGGGTTTATCACCCTGATGCCAATATCCCCTCCCAAGTCTTGCCTCTGTTCAGATATTACTACGCCCGGGATGTTGCTGCTTTTCTGTTTTTTGTTTTTTGTTTTTTTTCCATTTGTTTTGCTGGTTCACAGTTCATTCCAAAGTTTAAAGGTGCTAAAACCAAAGTTTAAAGACGATAGTAATTTTCCCAAGTTAGGGTTTTAGCTGGTTTCTATTTCTTCTTGAGATCTGTTTTCCACTTCGAAATGAGGTGAAAACTCACAGAAGCAAAACCTGGCAGCTAAAAGCAGCAAGTGTGCTTACCACATTACACCCTCTGGGCTGATGGGCAGCCCAGATCTCCTTTCCATCTTCTACCTCGCTCCTCAATTCCTATCAGTGAGCAGTTTTCACCTCCTCCTACCCACATTTGGAGGTCTGTGGGTGGCGGTTAGGAAGCCAAAGGAGGCTGAAGCTGGGGTATATTGTTTGGGTCGGCCATGGCAACCGGTGCAGGAAAAGGAACAGGACGAGTTGCGTGCTGCTCTGTAAATGGCCAGGATTCAGCTGCTATCTCGGGACTTCGGCGTGGCCCCAGACAATCTGATCTCCTGGTAAGGTTATTAAACTTGACTCTCCTCTTCCATCTTCCTTTGATCACAGCCTCAGGCAGCGAGTAGGAATGGCCGCTGGGGGTGTGGGTTGCTGGGCACAGCAAGATGCGCACCCCACTGAAACATAAGATTGACAGAGGCAGAACAGGGACTGTGTTCTTGTCTTTTCTGCACTCCAGACGCAGAGAAGTACACCCCAAGTCCTTGCCAGTACTATTCTTCAAGAGTTGAGCACCTTGCTCCGAAGAGCCCATCCGGATTGTCAGTTTGACCAGCATGGAGGAGCAGAGAGAAGGGTCCGTCCTGGAAGACCCCAGGATTTGTCTAATTGGGAAAGCATTATTTGAGTTTTCTCTGCTGCAAAGCACAAACTGCCTACCACATGTGTTTCATAAAAGTGTCATTGAAAAGGAGAGTGAGAATACAGAGTAAGCTTCCATGGCTTAATAATAGTTTATTTTGTGACTTGGAATAGCTTTTCTTTTCATTCAGCAGATCATTTTAGGTGTCATTCAGTTTATTTTAAGTAGTGTGTTTCATCCTGAACAGATTAAGAATTTTATTTTTTAAAACTCTGTACTGTGTTGCTTCCTACTGGGAAATTTACATTTAAAAAAAATGTTGGTGAGTAAAATCTATTTGGTCAAAAGGAATGGTCCACGACTGTTACTGAGCTTTGGATGTTTTTCTTCTAAGGGACAGAGTTGATTCTTACTTGAAATCCTGCGAGAGTCTGACATTTTATTTGGGGAAGTCTGAGGAAGTTGGTAAGGTCTTATGTTAATAAAAACAAGTGCTTCTTTTTCTTCTTATCACCTTTCAGTATCTGCTCTGCTGGCTCATGCAGCCTGGGGTGGCTTACCTCTCCCTGGAAGTCACATTGTCCTTCAGAACTCTTTTTGCTATGACCCACAAACAGTTTTCAGACTTCACTCTGATGAGTCAAAGGTAAAGCTGTGAATAAACAAACGGTGAAGCAACATTTGCAGTTCCCTGACTTCAGTTCTGCCTGAGACCCACTTGGAATCTAGCTCTGAATTCAGCTGGATGTGTTTGTTCTTTCCTTTTCCCATCCTCACCTACTCCTAACCTTCAGCGTTTTCCTCCCCTTTTATTTTTCTTTTTGTCATGTTACTAGTATATGACAGGGACATAGTTACTCAATTTGTAAAACATTGGATACTGAGGTCACAGGTTCTGTGATGAGCTTGAAATTTCTAACAGTTTCAGATGGATGACAGCAACATTTTGCTTGCGTATTTTTGCGCTGTTTTGGTAGTTTTTGAAAATGCAGTTTAATAGTGAGTAATAGAGAAGTTTCTTCCTGCTGTTGAGCTACTGAACCCTTGATGAACTGTAGCCGCCACATGCATTCCTTGCTTAGTGGCAAGCCGAACACTGAACGATAGGAAACAAAAGACTTTTTTCTCTGGAAGTAAAGAGCAGATACTGATTTCTGGACAAAGTTTGTGTTGTACAAGTTAAACTTTTTTATTCTTTTCTGGTTA
The DNA here is from genome assembly GCA_963573385.1 of Cacajao melanocephalus. Lineage (NCBI taxonomy): Eukaryota > Metazoa > Chordata > Mammalia > Primates > Pitheciidae > Cacajao > Cacajao melanocephalus. The sequence continues at coordinate 61,131 of CAUYLG010066464.1, forward strand.
GATTTTCTTGACATATTGGAGACTTTCTGACTTTAAAAAAATAGATTATTTGAAAAAGCAGGTATTATTAAACACAGTTTATTTTATTGAATTGGAAGGACAATCATGGAATTTTAAAGCTTAAAGGGCTTTAATGGAACCTAATGTTCTAATTTTACAGAGGAGACGTTTGAGGCATGGTGAGGTTAAATGCCTACAACACACAGCCTGTTTGTTTGATGGCTGAGGCTGGAAACCAGTCCTCCAGACTCCTAAAATTTAATGATTTTTCTTCCTTGGTCATGTCTTTTTAGATTCGGTGAAGATCTTTATTTTATTTATTTATTTATTTATTTTTGTGGTGGAGTCTCACTCTGTCATCCAGGCTGGAGTGCAGTGGCATGATCTCGGCTCACTACAACTTCCGCCTCCTGGGTTCAAGTGATTCTCCTGCCTCAGTCTCCTGAGTAGCTGGAATTATAGGTGGCTGCCACCACAGCCAGCTAATTTTTGTATTTTTAGTAGAGACAGGGATTTTCCGTGTTTGCCAGGCTGGTCTTGAACTCCTGACCTTGTGATCCACCCGCCTCAGCCTCCCAAAGTGCTGGGACTACAGTTTTGTTTTGTTTTTAATTTTTGAGGGTTTTGTTTTTTGTTTTTTGTTTTTTGTTTTTTTTAAGACAGAGTCTCACTTTGTCTCCAGGCACCAGGCTGGAGTGCAGTGGTGCAATCTTGGCTCACTGCAACCTTTGCCTCCCGGGTTTAAGCAATTCTCCTGCCTCAGCCTCCCGAGTAGCTGGGACTATAGGCACACGCCACCACACCCAGCTAATTTTTGTATTTTTAGTAGAGACTGGGTTTCACCATGTTGGCCAGGATGGTCTCGATCTCTTGACCTCGTGATCCGCCCGCCTTGGCCTCCCAAAGTGCTGGGATTACAGGCTTGAGCCACCGCGCCCGGCCGCGGTTTTTTAAAAAATTACTCTGCCTTGAAAATTTAGCATTTCCACGTAATTGTTCTCATACTTCAAGAAGAATAGTTTTTCTGTTAACTTTCTGTTTACCTTCTTAAACCATATACCGTGGAAATCATCTGTCTATATGCCGAACAGTCTTTAATGGCTGCATGTGCGCCATAGCTGTTGAGGTGTTTTAATCCACTTTAGAAAATGATTTATTTGTTTAAGAAAAGTGCAGTGTTGTATTAAGTCTAAGCTTAGAACAATGAAGCATCATCTCCCAGGTATTGGGAGAGTGGGAGGGGCAGGGAGTGGTTGGTACTATGAGCCTCTCAAAAGAAAATTCATTTCAGCCTCCTCCCATGTGAATATAGTCATATTTCAGTAAAGTCCCTCTTCAGAAATAGTCGCTAATGATAGAGTGATGTGTTTATACCTGAAGTTTCTTTAGGTGCTGTTCAAATGAATAATGAGCGTAGTGAATTCACAATACAGGTGAAAAGTAAACCACAGAGTAGTGGAACTGGTTGCTGCTCTTTTTTTCCCCTGTAACCTCTATGGTATGATCTCTTGCTGCGCCTTTAGAAGGGATTATTAGAATAGGCAAATATCCCTTCCCGGTGCTCCTGGCAATAGGAGAGCACTGTGGGTGAGATGTGTCTGCAGAGCGATGCTATAGTTTCAGGAAGGGACCTCATTCTGCTCTTCGGGGCAAAGCTTCCCGGTGCCTGGGTGGGTCTCTTCCCAGTCGATGGGGCAGCTTGATGGGGTGGCTATTTATTGATGAGAACAATATCCGTGTCCCATTGGTTGTCAGGACTTGATTCCTTATTTGTACTTAAGTGCTGTGAAGAGACTTATTTAATGCTGTTGAATCCATGTTTGGCTTTGTTAGAAGAGTTTAAAATATTCAGAAAGAAGAAATGTTTGGTTCCCTGGAAAAGGCAGACTGTTCATTGAGCTAGAGAGAACCTCACCAAATGAGTCAATTAAAAACATTTGGGGATTAAGCCCAGCGAGAGTATTGTTTTTATATGGGAGATGAAGAGGGTGGGGAAGGGGCAGGTAGAATTATGGGGGAAAAGCATAGGGAAAAAAAGATCTTTAGAAAAGGAAAAAATTAGCTTTAGCTCTTCAGAAAGCTCTGGGTGGGAAAAAGTATTTAAGTGGAAAGAAGAAAAGCCCTAGAGCCTTTTGTACCAAAAAAAAAAAAAAAAAGTGCTATTAAAAAGGTGAATCAACAGCTGTATTCTAAATAGCGTCTCCATAACTGGGATTTGAAGGGAAGAGAAGGCCTGAGTAGGGTTTTAGACAAGTCTGAGGGTGAAAAAGCAAACAGATATTTGAAGAAGTGGAAATTATAAGTTTGGTGACAAAAACCTACTTGTAATTAGAATTTTTTTTGTCCTTAATACTTGTTAATATGATATGATATGATAATATGCTAATAATATGCTAATGAAATTTCCCAATTCGTAATCTATAGCAAAATAAACTAACGTATGTGCTGCTGTGGAAATTCACCTACAGTGCCCCGGCAGATGTATTCATCCTGCTAATACTAACACGCGCTGCTAGCTCCGCTGTGGCGTTTCCACTGTCCTGTGGTGGTGCTGGTGCTACTCAGTGTGGCAGTGTGGCGTCCCAGAGTGTGAGCAGGCCTCGCCAATGCTTCCTTAAAACTCTTACTCATGGAACTACCATGTGTACAGAGCGAGAATATTAGAGAAAGAAGAGTCGAGAAAGGATTGCACAGCACACATCTGGTCTTTTTCTCTCTTAGATTTTAGGGTCAACACTACCTCTCTCTTGGAAACACCTTTTCCACTATTCCAAAAAGAGGGGTGTGAAAATTCCCTCAGGTCACCTAAGCTGGAGGGGCTTGATGACAGCACCATCCAGTAGGTCAGAAAGGAAATTTATTTTTTCTCGTCATAGGTTCCTCTCTACACAGAGAATGCAAAACCGAATTCTTAAGAGTTCCTCAATAATTATTCACTTTTGTTCTTACTTCCATATTTCTCTAGTAAAGATTTAATTGTTTAATTTTGTAGACTCCTGGAATTACTGCTTTCAGTTAGTATATTTACCTAGAATATTATTTAAATGTATTAAGTGCTGACATTGTTAGAAAGGGGAGAAAACGCAACATTTTCAGGCAGAAATCATTTTAAAATGTGTCATAAAATTTCCTCCCTTCCTAAGTAGAGTGCTACGAGATTGTGAACATAACGAAACTTTTTTTCTTGGAGACTTATTACCATTTCCATGAAGTTATTTCCTTGACATCGTAGCGTCCCCATGTCAGTAGCTCATAATTCTTCCTCATGCCGCAGCCCCGTCCTCTCTACTTTTCTTGGTTGTCATGTCTTCAATCTCCTTTCATATTTGCCTGTATCTGTAAACTTAAGGGAAACCAGATAATCAAGCTTATAAAATTGCTGAGCTGAATTGTATACATTAATTCTCATTCCTTGCTCTCTCCACCTAGCCAGTGTGGCCTGAGGCATTCATGGCGGTGTTCTGAGTGATAAAGCCTAAGAGAGCCCAGGAGGGCTGCTCAAGGTTAAATAAGACATGAATATAGAAAGTGAGGGCTGTCGGGATGTATGATATTTGTATATTATCTTGTTACATTTTATTCATTCATTCATTCATTCATTCATTCATTCATTTGTATATATATAGAGAGAGAAATAGAGTCTCACTCTGTTGCCCAGGCCAGAGTGCAGTGGTGCCATCATAGCTCACTGCAGCCTCGAACTCCTGGGCTCCAGTAATCCTCCTGCCTCAGCCTCCTGAGTAGCTAGGACTACACGCTCATGCCACCACACTTACTTTTTGTTTTTAATTGTTTTTTGTTTTTTGTTGTTTTTTTTTTTTTTTTGGTAAAGACAGGATCTCATTCTGTTTCCCAGGCTGCATTTTTAAGTTTAATAACTGCATTTTTAAGTTTAATAACCTTATTAAGGTACTAATAAGACATTTTCTAGAACTTCAGTGTTTACCCAGCAAAGCAGAAAGAGAGGCTTGTTAAATGTAGACTAAGAGCTTCAGAAGCCATCTCAGTCCTAGGCTGGGCCCAGGGCTCTGGAGTTGTCCCATGCACCTGGTGGGCTTGCTTCGGTACTTAGGTGGTACCTGGGAGACAATGACCTTTTCATCTTCAGCTTCTGTTATTCCAGGAAGCAGAGGTGGTCATCTGGATAGTATAGGTTTGCCAGCCCTGCCACTCACTTCTGCTTCTACTGCAGGTGGAGGAGCTATGGGATTTTTATGCATGTGTCAAAACACTGACTTGGCTCATAAGACTGGTAAAAAGACAGAGTGATAAATTATACCTTGTTTCTTATGAAACATAGATTTTTCCCAAAAGTAGAGATACTGATTTACAAATGGATCCTTTTCAGAAAGATTCTAAGTCTGACGTTTGAAAGTTAGTATTTATTTCTCAGAGAAACAGTGTATGTGATAGCAGGAGCCCAGTAGGGTCTAAAATATCCCATAATGTCCTTAGGACCATGCCCATCATAGGCTCCATAGAGCCATGGTCCCCAAGAGCCATGGTGCCCCAGAGCCACCACTTCGGCGGCAAGTCGGTGGTTATAAAGAATGGTCATTGTGGTTCACAGAATAACAGTGACAATTGTGAATAGAAGCTGGTCATCATCTAACAAATAAAATGAGGGAGGCTGGCAGAGGGCCTGATGGGAAGTGAAATCACTTACTGAAATGGTTGCGTAGTACGCAACCAAGAACTAAGAATGGGAGGGAAGTTAACTGTAAGGAGAGTTCAGCTCCACTTGAGGAAGAACGTTCTGGCAACCAGGACTGTCTAAAAATGCATGAGCTGATTGATTTGGCAGTGAAACCTCTGTCACTGGAGATGTTCAAGCAGAGGTAGAAGGACCCTCTTCTCAGGAATTATCCGGAGAGGAGCTGCTAGTTGGAGAGAAGGTTATTGTAGACGACCACTTGTTTCTCTCTCAGCTCTGAAATTTAGTCCTTAAGGCTTGCATGTGTTTCCCAGTTTTTAATTGGAAAAGATAACATAATTCTACAGTGTTGAAGTAATTTCAACAAAGTAAACAGCTATACTTTTACAACCATAATACAGTAGAGCCTTTCATTATTTTATTATGTTTCTCATTAACATAGACATAATTTCTTTTAAAATTCCTTTTCTCAGAAGCATAAACGTACTCATCTGTTTTTGTACTTTTAAGGTATTGATAACCAGATAGTGGTATATTTATGTTATTTTTGTTCAAACAATTGAATTCATTGTTAGTAAGAACAAAAGCATATTTGAAACATGTAGACATCTTAGGTAGATTAAATTTTTCATTGTTTCAAGATTTTGCCTTTAGTATTTCTGCACACTAGTGACCCTTGAAGATTATGTAAGACCAAGTTCTTTTGACTTTTATAATTAGTTTGTCGGAATCCCAGTTTTTCCTACCCTAGAGTGGACTCTCTCTCTCTCTATATATATTTTTTGAGACAGAGTCTTGCTCTGTCCCCCAGGCTGGAGTGCAATGGTGCGATATTGGCTCACTGCAACCTCCACTTCCTGGGTTCAAGTGATTCTCCTGACTCAGCCTCCTGAGTAGCTGGAATTACAGGCACCCGCCACCACGACCGGCTAATTTTTGTATTTTTAGTGGAGATGGAGTTCTAGTTGATCAGGTTGGCCTTGAACTCCTGACCTTGTGATCCACCGGCCTCAGCCTCCCAGAGTGCTTGATTATAGACATGAGCCACCGCACCTGGCCCTGGACTGTGTTTTTTACAGTTAACTCTGTTAAGGGTGACTGGGGGTGGGCTGCGGAGGAGAGGTTTCCAGTTACCAGAGAGCCTCTGTCTTATTCTCTCTGTTTTTCCTAGGTCACCAATTTTCAAAGAATTTGAGTGTAATTAAATACACTTCATAATAAACTAGGCTGAACATAATTTAATCTTTCCCCGAAGGTACTTCAGAGTCTTGGAGTGCTTTAGGGTCATGATGAACATCAATTACGTTCTCACTGTGGGTGTGCGGAAGGAGGTAGTTAATAGAGTTCCATTTGATCGAGTCCTAGGTGACTGAACATGTATTCTGTGATGATCAGCAGATCAGTGTCCAGGCTTTGGAGCAGACACTTAGTGTTAAATTCTCAGGCAGGAGAGAATGGGATAAAGATGACCTCTTTGGCTTTTAGAGGCTGAAAGCTGATGACGATAATTCACATGTACGTGGTATATATAGCACTTTTTAGCTTCCAAAGCCCTTTCACATACCTTGTCTTCCATTCCTTGTTTCTTATGATGTTCTGGAAAGGAAGCGAGGCCGCCGGTGTCCTATTTTTACAGATGAGGACAGTGAAGCTCAGGAAACTTGAGTGACTTGACTAAGTTGATACAGTGGATCAATGGCTGAGGCCATTGCACTTCCAAGTCAGTTCCCTTTTTAAAAAGCATTTCAAAGGATACTAAACATTTGCTCACATCTGCGATGGTCTCTGTGCTGTATGTATAGTAGCTCATTTAATCCTCACAGTGACCCTGTGAGTAGGTAGGATATCAGTTCTTCTGGTACTCTTCTTATGATTCTCGTCTTCAGAGCTGAGGCTACTGAGAGGCAAAGAGAAGTTAGGGCATGTACCAGTGAGTGGCGGAGCTGAAATCTGAACTTAGAGCTTTGGCTCCAGAGCCCATGCACGCCACCATTATGCTACATGGCTACGCAGTGTACAGATACACTGAGCTTAAATAGGGGAGAAAGCTTATCTATCCATATCTTCCCATCTGCAAAGAGTGCTGCCTGTATGGGAGGTCTGGGATCATTCTGACTAAGGTTTTGAACCCAGATCTGCCAATTTGAGATCTTGGGCCCATTACTTGACCTGAGCTTCAGGTTCCCATTTCTAAAGTGAAAATATAGAACAGGAAATATTCCTGTAAGAACACGATGAAACACATGTAAAGTCGCCAGCATGTTGCTTATTCTTCAACCTTCATGTTTTAGAAAGTGGATGCTATTGGTGCTGGTGGTGGTGGTGGTGGTGGTGTTTTTCTTCTTTTTATTTGTATATATACAGTGGCCAAATTAATATGAAATGTTTTTCAAAAATTAGGTATTTGTGGCCAGATGCAGTGGCTCACGCTTGTAATCCTAGCACTTTGGGAGGCCAAGGTGGCTGGATCACAAGGTCAGAAGATCAAGACCATCCTGGCCAATGTGGTGAAACCTTCTCTCTACTAAAATACGAAAAAACTAGCAGGCCATGGTGATGCATGCCTGTAGTCCTAGCTACTTGGGAGGCTGAGGCAGGGGAATTGCTTGAACCCAGGAGGCGGAGATTGCGGTGAGCCGAGATCGTGCCACCACACTCCAGCCTGGCAACAGAGCAAGACTCCATCTCAAAAAAAAAAAAAAAAGAAAAATTTAGGTATTTGTACCTATCATATGAATGCATGTGTTAATTGGGTATAGTTGTCATTCTTGAGTCTTTAAAATAGATAAATCTTTTGGTTACATTTGTTAATATTACTGTATCTACCTATATCTGACTTGACTTATAATTTTACTTCATTAAATAGATAGCAAGTCATCTGAGAACCCAAAGTAATCATCCAAATTACTTGTAATATAGTTAATTTGTGATTGTGATATGGCTGCTGAAGTAGAGGTCTGAATTTAAAAGCACAAAGAAAAATGTTTACTTCGGTGGCTACAAGTAGAACAATCATATAAACTACGTATTTGCTCATTAGAAGATATATTTTCTTAATCTACACTGGCTAATGTAACAAAATCCCATAGACTTGGTAGTTTTTAAACAATAACAATTAATTTCTCCCAGTTCTAGGGGCTGGATGGTCCAAGATCAAGGTGCTGGCATATTGGGTGTCCAGTGAGGGCTTGTTCTTCTTTTCCTTTTTGTGGACAGAGTCTTTCTCTGTTGCCCAGGCTGGAGTGCGGTGGCACGATCTCGGCTCATTGCAACCTCCGCCTCCCAGGTTCAAGCAATTCTCCTACCTCAGCCTCCCTAGTAGCTGGGACTACAGGCACCCACCACCATGCCCAGCTAATTTTTGTATTTTTAGGAGAGACGGGTTTCACCATATTGATCAGGCTGGTCTCGAACTCCTGACCTCAGGCAGTCTGCCCGCCTCAGCCTCCCAAGGTGCTGGGATTACAGGCATGAGCTACTGCGCCCTGCCTGGTGAGGACTTGTTTTAAGACTCATAGATGGCACCTTCTCCATGTATCCTCACATGGTGGAAGGGGCAAAGCAGCTCCTGGGGGGCTTCTTTCTTAAGGGTGCTAATCTCATTCATGAGGGCACCTCCCAAGGGCTCTACTCCCTAACACCATCACCTTGGGAGTTAGGATTCAACGTGTGAATTTTGGAGGCACACAGACATATGTGTCCAAGGCATATGCAGTGACCATTTCCATTGGGTCTATCCAAATACTGCCTAGAGCTTCCATTTATTTCAACTACATTTGCTTGTTTCTTATGTATTTGTTCAGAGTATCTTCTCAGTAGCTATTTACCACCCTTTAACATGTTTTCTTGACATTGTGCTTCAGGCTGTAAAGCTTTGTAACTCAGGAACTATGTTGGCTTAACTAATAGTGCCTATTTAACAGGTGAAACTGACAGTAATAGCTTGATAGCTACTTTACATTTTTAACATACCTCAGATTTTTATAAATGCAAAAATACTCTCAATCTTTTAATGTGGCTTTAAATTTCAAATAGGTCTTTTTTCATTTTCCTTTACAGAAAGCTAGAATACTGCATTTGCATTTTCAAACTATGCATATTTCTTCTTCATTCCGCATAGTTTTTATTCAGCCTTTCAGTAAATTTTACTTAGCTTGTCCCATGGATTCTGTAGGCTTAAGGAATATAATAGTGAAGAAGACAGACAGAACTCCTCCCCTCAGGGAGCTTTGCCATGGTACCGGATGATGACAGTGATAAAAGGAGCAAATAGTGATCTGGGACCTGATTGCACAGGGATATTCCTGTGACAGTTACAATGAAATTCCAACCCGGAATTATCTTTTTTACTACAGAACACATGCAGGTGGTTGTATCACATGGTTTCAGCATGCATTTAAATGTAATGAAAGGCACAAGTAGTGATTGCAAACACTACAGTAAGTTGCTTGTTGACTTTCTTACTGTCTCCCTTCTTATCTCCTTCCTTCCTTCGTCTTGTTCTCGGTTTTCAGAGCTTAGTCATTATTTCCTAATCCTCTCCTAAAATGTAATCTGGTGATCTAAGGACAGGATGCGTTGTGTTTGAACAGCACCATCGTGATTTATGAAGGGGGCTGGAGGGGAGATTCTGCCCCACGGTGTGGTCAGGTCTCGCAGCACTTGACTACATTGGTGCCGGTTGAGTAACTGTGGCTCGGCAGGTCACTGTCCCTCTTTCCACCTCCATTTTCTCATTATTAGTAGAAGTCGAAATAGTATGATTTTCGAAGGCCTCTGCCAGTGTACAATTCTGTGATTCATATGTTCCTGAACACTTGAGTGTACTTTTTCTCAATAAATGGAAATATACTTTCCAGTGAGGCTGGAAATACGCTTTCCAATTATCCTCTCCCCTGGTGTATAACATATCATCAATGTGTTGGGACTTCTAACCCTGCTTCTGCTGTAAACCCATCAAGAGGTTAATTACCTTTGAAGAATGAGGAACTGCTGGAAAAGAGCTGTAAAACCTTCAAGAGAACTTTGGAGTTAATCCCTTTGGTAACAGGAATCAGTGTCGCTCTCATATCTAGTTGCCAAGGGAGGAGGACTAACAGCGCTGGGCCAAGTAGACCTGAAGAAAGGCAGGTTGCTGATAGAGTGCTGAAGATTGTGAATTAAGCTCATCGTGACTCTCTTCCTCCTCTTTGAGGCTCCGCAGTCAGAGCAAAAACAGTACTTCAAAAAACCCCAGCTGGGTGAGCCTAATGCAGTGGTGTGCTCCTGTGGTCCTGTATCCAGAGTAGCTGCAGCGGGGACTTAGGCTCTTGGCCTTCCTAAGCCCGAAGAATGGGGAAAGGGGCCTCAGCGGCGTGGTGTTACAGCTCAAATAGAACTCGTGGACCCAAAGAGCGTTCAGTAGTGCAATTTATTAGGTACAGTGAAAGGACAGCTTCCACACTCTCTTGGAAGGGGATCCAGAGAGGATTCCAGCCCAGGCTGGGTGGCTGGAGCTTTTATTCCTAAGTTTGCCCCACCCAAAGGGTCACTTGAGCCCAGGAGTTCAAGGCCAACTTGGGCAACATAGTGAAACGCCGTCTCTAAGACAACTAATAAACAAAAATTAAAATGAAAAAAATCCAACTGGATTCCCCAGTGTTCTCTTCAGAATCCTGAGTGGTTCTATTCTGGTTTGTTTCATCTTCCTCTCCTGTAGTGCATAAAAACTCCAAACGAAGACAGAAATGAGGAATTTCTCAAAAAATTTTGAATTGCCAACAAAAGCCATCTTTGGTGGATCAAAGGGTACCAGTGTTTCAGTTACACAGGAGGTCTAAGTTTCTGAGACCCATTGCACAGGATTATTAATATTATTCATTATTAACCCTAGTAATAATAAGGTATTATATATTTCAAGATTGCTAAAAGAATAGATTTATAAATGTTCTCACTATAAAAATGCGTGTGAGGTGATGGACATGTTAATCAGCTTAATATAGTCACTTTATGGTGTATATAGATATATCAAAACTTTACAATATAAACCATAAGTATATGCAGTTATTATTTGTCAATTAAAAATAAAGATCTAGGCTAAGGTGGGAGGATCCCTTGAGTCCAGGAGTTCGAGACCAACTTGGGCAACATAGGGAGACTCCGTCACTACAAAAAAAGAAAAAGAAAAAATTGGCTGTGTGTGGTAGCTCTTGCCTGTAGTCCCAGCGGCTCAGGAGCTGAGGTGGGAGGATCCCATGGACCCACGAGTTTGTGGTTATAGTGAGCTATGATCATGCCACTGCACTCTAGCCTCAGCAAGGGAGCGATACACTGTCTCAAAAGTAAAAAAAATTAAAATAACATAAAAAATAAAAATTTAAATTAGAAAAAGCCGTCATCTTGCACACTCCTTCCCATTTTGATAGAACAGTCTCAGACCTCAAACTTGCTTTCCTCATGAGTCACGCAGACTCAAGCATTGCAGTTCCAAAACACTGCCTGACTCACCAGCTCCATCCAAAAGAGTATGTATTGTCTTGATATGCCAGATAGAAAATTCCTGCTGCATATAGGAAAAGCAGTGTGTTTAAATACACACACACAGACAGACACAGAGTACACATATACACATCTGCACATACATGCACACATACACACGCATACATACTATATACATACATATACAGGCAATACACATGTATACACACCACACACACATGCAACTCCAAGTCTATTTATTTCCATGCTTCTTTTTAGTAAAGCACCTAGACAAAGGAGAGAGATGTCTAATCAAGTTTTGGTGGTTGTCATGGATATCATAAATGGGAATCTCAAGTTATTAAACTTGATTTTACAACGTAGCTTATTGGTAGTTTTAGAATGGCATTGCATTTTAGGTAGCCCCACTTGTAAATAAGTGAAGCCGGGTAAAAGCAGATTGGATGTCACCCAGAATATTTTCCGGAAAGGGGACATACACAAAATTCTCTGCTTTCACAATTGTCCTATTTTTGGTTTGCAGTATCATGTTGAGCAAGGCGAGCCATTCTCCATCCACGGGATGTTACACTTGTGAACAGTTCTTCAGCCTCTAGTGTAGAGCACGTGCTTCACCATTGCTGGATTTAGCTGATGCTCTATAGAAAGCGCCAAACTTAGGAGATTCATCTGTCATTGAGATAGAGACCCTCAACTAGGGAACTTTGAACCGTTCATCCAGTTGGTATTCTGTACCAACTTGACTCTGGAGTTGAGCTTAGAATGCTACCTCCATTTTTTCTGTCACTTCAGGGCTCTTTCAACAATTGTTTCTTTATTTACTTATATTGAGTGTGTGTTCTCAAGTCATAGGGTGGGGAGACCCCAAGAGACAGACATCGCATTAGTCCCTTTTTGTTTGTTTAGCAGGAAGGTTTTTAAGCAAAGCTGCTAAACGATATGTCTCATTCTCATGGAAATTCATCAATATTGTTTTACTGCTTCCTATCTGGTTACTTTTTAGGTAACCACACTGTGATAGGGTATACAAAATTCCCTGGATCATGAAAATAAATTGGAGAGCTAATGTTAATAGTAAGTTCTCAACCCGGGGTTATGCTGGAACCCAGGACAAATAACCCACAGGAGGGCCCTCTGTGAAGTCAGTTTTCATGGACTTGTCCTATGCCTTTGCAGATAGAAGCATGGCTAAGTTAAAAGTGCCCGATGAAAGTGTAGTTTCTTTATGGCTTATACTTTGTTTGGTGAGGATTTCTGCCAGAGGTGTTTGTTTTCTTTGGTTTTCCGGTTGCTATGATTGTCCAGAGTTTTGGTGACCTCTGTGAGTACCAGATAAAGTTAGGTATGAAGAAGGCCCCAAAAGATCATGGAAGCCATTTTAATTCTAATTACAAATACATAGACTAAATTTGTATGCATTTGTGTCTTCATTTCTCACGGAACTGTAACCTCCGTGTGTGTGTGTGTGTCTGTGTGTGTGTATTTTTTCTTTTATACCCGGTTGCTTATACAAAAATGCTGATTCATAATGTTACTGTCTTTTGTTTTCCCTGGGAAATTCTAAATCCATTTCTAAACTGATTTTTTTTGTACAAAACTCTGGGTTCAGTCTCTCTAGATAAAGTTTGTTTTTTTCCCCTCTTGCAGACACAAGGCACTTTGCTTTGTTTATGCTAATAAATGTCAGACTAGCCCCAAAGAATTAGAAGAGATGCCAGTAATTTCAAAGGGCTCTTGAGCATGATTTCTTTCTTCCTGTTTCTGAATACACTGTACTTTTCAGAGTTTAAGTTTGAGGTGCATGTAGGTGGTATTAGAAGATTCTTAGATTTTATTGCTGGCATCCAGACAATCTGATCGTCACCCGATAAATATCACCTCTGTGTGGTAGACCCTCGTGTGAATTTTCTCATCACAAAAGTAGAAAGTTTAATTTTGGAGAGGAAGAGGTTTTTCAGATACATTGAATAGGTTTTGCTACAATAAGGCGAGATGGTACTTTCAATTGAACATTTCTTCTATACCGGCCAGCAGACAGCTTGGCCTCCTGGTTGTAATTACATGCCAATGGCTTGGTGCTTATTATTGTAGAAGTTGAGTTCATTCTGAATTCTCCAGGCATGTGGAGTAGTGCACTCTGATTGTTCCCATTAAGATTGTAATTCTATCCAAGGCTTATAGTGTCATCGTAGAAACTAGATGGAATTACAGCCCCATGCACATTTTGGAAGACTGCATTATTCACTGAAATACTTTATAAAGTTAAATGATTTTGTAAATATGCTCCAAGTTCATGGGACTTAGATAGAAACATAATCCTGGCCACATAGGAGGTTCTCAGTAAATATTTCTTGTTTATTTGATGGACTTTCCTTATATCTTTAAATAAACTGTGTTTAAAAAAAGTGTAGAGAGGTTATACTTAAATATTTGTAGGACTTCAAAAGATCTTGCCTTGAAATGCTCTTAAGGTCTCTTGCTTTTTATTGATGGAAAAATTGACTTCCCATATGAGTATGTTATTTAATCTTTTCTGTCTCTAGCGTAGAGAGAAATACTGAGTAGCTCTAGTGGTCAAGAATCTTTATTTCAGGGACATCCACATGTCCTAAGTAATTCCTTCTATATCAATATCTATCTCTTTTCGGCATAATCCATGTAAAGCTGTGTGTTGCATGCCTTCAAGGTGGACCCCTGTGAGGTGAATAATTACACAACCAGAAACCTGGCTGTCTTCTGGAATATTGGATGGATGCCTGTCTTATTGCTCTTAATTAGGGCAAGTATTGTTAAAATCATTCACTAATTCCCGGTGCCTTATCAGATTTGAAATGACCTCTGTTGGTTATACAACTTCAGAAGCGTGTCTACTTTTTAGTAAAGACCTGGAAGGATAGGTTGTATATTTTAGCATCTCATATGGTTTTAAAATTTAAGACTCTGTGTTTATATGTGTTTTGGGATGATTATAAATAATCTGTGTAACAAGGTATTACTGAAAACGTTATTGCCTTTGCCACCATGCACTGCAAAATATAGTATCAAGAAGCTAAAAGACAATATATTTTTAATAATTTTTGGAATTTGCATTTTTGTGAATTGGCATGCATACATGGAGGACTTTTCAAAAATACAGAACTTTTAATTAAGAATATTCTGTATTAAGATATACTCTTTGAAATGTCAGATATTTTTAAAATATATGAAATCACATTAATCGGATATTACTTATAATTTTTGTCCCTGGAAATATTCCATTTTTAAGAACAGAGATAACAAATCAATATACCAGTAAAGCTAAAGTCAGTGCTTCCTGTCCTTAAAATAATTTATTGAAAGATGAAATGTCTTTGCTTTGTGAAATTATATTTTTGTTTAGGGCTTGATAATGCTTAGAGAACATTTCAATTTTTACAGTTAATAATGACTGATTCCTCTGTTCCCTGATTTGTTTCAATGTAGATTCTAAGTTCATTTTTATTACCTTGTAAACATGTGTTAGCTGTATCAATTAGGCTCAATTGAATGATGCATAACCCCCTGAAAGGCCTTGCCAGTAAAATAATAATAGTAATAATAATATTCTCTTCTTCAGATTCTGGAAGGGAGAGCTGCTGGATTTTATGTAAGAAGTCAACTTTCAAAGTGTTTGTGTGTGTGTGTGTGTGTGTGTGCGTGTGTGGTGTGGGTGCAGCAGCAATATTGTGTATTCCTTTCAAATCAAGATGCCTCATAGTCTGTGGGTGGGGGAACTCCCTAAGGTGCACTCACTAGTTACTCATTCATTTGTTCCTCCCCAGAAAGGGAAAACCCAATGCTCCACACTCCGCTTATTCTGAATAATGGGGGCGGGGAGATGGTGGCATGGGGATGTCAGTGTCATTGGGCAAAAGCCTTCATTTTTAAAGTTTAGCAAAATGCAGTTTTATTGCTTCATGATCAGTATGTATTACAAGCTAATATAAAAATGACACTAGTGAACAAAGTGGGATACTGATGCAGAAAAAATTTACAGTACACTTACAGATTGACCTAACAGTGAAAGCATTTAAATTCCTTCCCACATAGTAAGTTACAAGTAATTTCTGGAGCCAGGAGGGGGAGAGTGTGTGTGCATGTATGTGTGTGTGTGTGTGTGTGTGTGTGTGCGTGTGTGTGTAGAAGCTAACAAATATGTTAATTCATTGACCATTTCCTTGGTTGTCCTAAGGAAAATTTCACTCACTTGTGCTTCTGATTTGTTTCTCATGAAGTCTCTATCACTCTTAGAACATGAAGGTGAATTAATGAAGAATCCTTGATTCTCTAAAAAAAAAAGCCCTAATTTAAGAAAAGAGCTATTTAACTTGCTAATAAGATCCTAAAATTTTATAGGTTATATAATACATTCAAGGAAATTGAATTATGTATTCATTAAGAATACATTATCTCTATTAGCAGAGAGTAAATGATTGAGGTTTTACTGAATGCTAAATTCTCAGAAAGTATACGCAAAGACCATCATTGGTTGAGCACGCTGGGAACTGGGTGGAAGTCTTAGGCCTGTCATTAACTGTTGTGTGGCCTTTGGCAAATAACTGAAGTTCTCTGAGCCTTAGGAAAATGAGGAAGTTGGGTTATATAAGTGGTTTTCAAATGTGGCTTCAGAAAACCCTGGAGAGCCACTGCACTCCAGCCTGGGTGACAGAGTGAGACAGGCCTCTATGGAATTAGCCAATGAGACAGGCCTCTGTGGAATTAGCCAATGAGACAGGCCTCTATGAAATTAGCCAAGGGTTTGGGTAAAGAGGGTGGGGCTGAGACTTGAGAATCTTTATGTGACAACAGCTATTAGGCAATTTCAGTTCACAGGACCACTGAATCAAACAATTCTTCAGACCACTTCCGACTCTCAAATTTCAGAAAATCCCTAGAAAACATCATCCTGGGTCCACAGGAAGCAATTCAATAAGGAACTTGGTCTCCCATAAAGAATCCAATAAAGAAAACTTTAAAATGAGAGGGCGGTTATGGATTTGATCATCTCCAAGGACCCCTGTTAAGCAAATCCAAGATCTTTCCAAAGGAGATCTGAGAAATATGTCTCTATCCTTAGCAGATTTGACAATAGTCCCTGAAGTTTGGGGGATGACTTCTAGATATCCCTGTGCCTTCAAGCTATGACCATGGGCTGGATTTGTTGGCCCCATGGTCTGCCTCTGAGTAACAAACAATGAAAAAAGAGCAATTTTCTATCCGCGTGCCAGACCAAAGGAGGGGCCGGGAGAAGAACCATGAACCATGAACTGCACCACTGCCAGAGGCGCTGACAGCTCCTTGGCATCAGATGTGTGACCTCAAGCCCTGCAGCTTGGGCACAGATACTATCTCAGGGGACAGGAGACGAGTAACAGAGAAAGAAAGGAAAGTTGCAGGGATCCTGGCATGGTAATGCCCATGGTGGTGGCAGAGCAGTTTGCCAAGAAGAAAGCTCTCTGGTTAACCCTCAGGCCTAGTTGCCAAGCATGTTTGCACTAGAATGAGGTTCAAAGATACAAACAGAGCACTGTCTGTTTTTAAGGACTCATATGAAAGGTTTGCTTGTCCTAAGCCTAAATCCAACAGTCTGTCTGTTTCAGAAACACTTTCAGGTAGCACAGAAATCCCTTCAATGTGATCTTTAGAACAGGGAAGACAAAGGACTCAGGTCTTCAGCTCTGATAAGGAGTGAGAAATTTTTCTTCTGAACATCTCTGCCTTATGAATATTAAGGAGAGTTCAGTGTGAAAAGTTCCTGCAGTGTAGTTAACGGAGGTGGAAAGTTGAAATAACTTGAGAGGCACTGAAGCTGAGAAACTGCCCTCTGTATTATAACAGCCACAGTTAGTTTTGGAAGGCTGTCCGTGAAGAAGCTCAGGGCTGTGAATTGAGAAAGCAGCTGTGTGCTGGCCCGTTGGGCACCATCACTCTCCCATAGACTGTTCTAGTCCAAGGTCAGGAAACCTACATCTTGCTCTAAGCTAGACTGACATATAGACGTTAGATTTGAACTCTAAACACACAAGGAGGTGATTGATTGTATTACAAAAGGAGTCCCCTTTGGTAAATAACCTTTTTTTTTTTTTTTTTTAATGGCCAGATGGGAGAAAGCAAAGGATGCCTTTCCTCTAGTGTTTTGGAAACCTAGATCTCGTCAACTTTCTGGTTGCTTTTGGCTGTCAAAGCTCCTTATGCCAGAGCAACTGTGAGCCAGGTTTCTGAGGTTCTTCCTGACCCATGTTGGCAGCCTCTTAAAAATAGCTGTCATTCCAAGTTCAGCTGAAATATATAACTCAACAAATAAATACATATAAAGCATATGAATAGAAGCAGGAAAGTGAGGATTAACAGACTGAAGAGTAACAATCTTGCCATGTAAAATACTATAAAACACTCTCAGGAAGGCTCCTGCTTATGTTGCTGCTTGTACAGTAAATGTGGAGACCTTGATCTCTTGCTCGTGGTCCCTTATTTCTCTTTTTCCTGCTGGGAGGTTTTGAGTAGCTGATCCCTTGCACATTTTCTTTAAAAACTTCAATCATATTTGTCACTGGCTTATCATGGGCAATGTATGTGAATGTGACTTAGGGTCCTGATAAATTAAATGCCACTTTTACATATTGCTTTATTTTTCTCCTGTAAGTGTTCTTTATGATTTTGAATGGGAAATCCTCAAACATATAAGTCTATGTGGCTTCAGAAAACCCTGGAGAGGCCTGGCGCAGTGGCTCACACCTGCAATCCCAGCACTCTGGGAGGCCGAGGTGGATGGATCACCAGAGGTCAGGAGTTCGAGACCAGCCTGGCCAACATGGTGAAACTCCATCTCTACTAAAAATATAAAAATTAGCTGGCCATGGTGGCACATGCCTGTAATCCCAGCTACTCAAGAGGCTGAGGCACAAGAATCGCTTGAACCTGGGAGGCGGCGGTTGCAGTGAACTGAGATTGCGCCATTGTACTCCAGCCTGGGTGACAGAGTAAGACTCCATCTCAAAGAAAAAAAATCTGGAGAGCTCTAGGTCTCCCCATGGGCCTCTACTGAATTATCCAAGGGCTTGGGTCAGGGGTGATCCTGAGCCTGAGAAATCTTTAGTAAGAAAGGAGAAGGGAAATTCCTCATGTTGGACCCACCATTGAGTGTGCTCAGATACTGATGTTGGCATTGGGAAGGAATATAGCTGCTAACCAAGCTACATGAGACTGAGTTCAAGGTTCAGCTTTGTTTCAGGGGAACTTTCATATTCAGGCTCTAATATATTCAGAAGAGCAGATATTGGTACTTTAATCATGCGTCGTTCCCCCTTCAACTTCTATGTCTGCCACGTGTATATTTTATTTGGCATCTAAATGCACAGTTCTTAGAATTGTGATAAATAATCTCCGTTGCACATTTTGCTGGCACCGTGGCCTCACTGTAAATGCTCTCTGTATGTTCTTGGGAAGTTGCATAATGGCAGTTACTCTAGTTTACTGTGCAATATGCTCAGTGACTAATGGCCTAATCATGACTTGAAAAATATATAAACAGTTCAACAGAAGCAATTGATTCACTGAGCTCTTTCATCCAGACAAGGGTAAGCTAATGGGAATAAAAAAGATGGAGGTGTGCAGCAGTGTCTTTGATGTATTGAAGTTAGAGCATTCCCACAAATCCCATGCGTTATTGCTCATTGATGGCGGATCCTTTTTCATATGCATGAGGCAGGAGTGCCAAATTGTCATCCTAATTGGCTCTGACTTGGTATTCCTTAATGTTTGTGTTACACTTGTTACAACTTTTTTCCTTTCCTCTAAATACTACTGACGGTGACAGCTTTGGAGAGACAGCCTGTCACGTGAGCCCATGGCGTCACCCTACACTGCAGGCTTAAGTATAGCTCTGGTCCTGTGCTCTGGTTTCTCAGGATAGAATTACAGCGGAGACGGTGCAGCGCAGGCCTGCCTGGTTTACTTCAGGGGCATTGTTGATTGACACAGATTCTTGTTCCCTTGTCCTCAGTGACACCTTTTCTTCCAAAAGGCCAAGAGGAACAGAGATAGCGATGAAATAGAAGATCCTGGGGTCAACTGGAGCACTGGCTCTTTGGTGGGGAGAAATAACAGTCATCATTTTCGTGTCTCCTTTGCTCTGAAATTTATTAGGTAGCTCCTAAATTCTACATTCCTTTCACCTAACGATATACCATACACAATTTTTTGTCTTGTAAAATTGTAAACCACTCATTTTAGCTCAAATCACTGGTTTAACTTTTTTAGTGAAATCACTCAATCAATAGAGGCTAACCTCTCATTGATGTAATAATTCCAACCATTCTCAAAGAAATAATGAATGGTGGAATATTATGCTTTCTAAAATAATGAAATTGATTTTTTCGGCCGGGTACAGTGACTCATGCCTGTAATCCCAGCACTTTGGGAGGCTGAGGCAGGCGGATCACCTGAGGTCGGGAGTTCAAGACCAGCCTGACCAACATGGAGAAACCCCATCTTTACTAAAAATACAAAATTAGATGGGCGTGGTCACACATGCCTGTAATCCCAGCTACTTGGGAGGCTGAGGCAGGAGAGTTGCTTGAACTGGGAGGTGGAGTTTGCGGTGAGCTGAGATGGCACCATTGTACTGCAGCCTGGGCAATAAGAGTGAAACTGCGTATCAAAAAAAAAAAAAAAGAAAGAAGAAAGAAATTGATTTTTTTATTTAGGCCCACAGCAGTTTAGTCCTAAAGAGAGGTAATAAAGAATCTTTCAATCTTTTGGCATGTTCCATGTCCCATATTCATTGTAATACTTTATCTTTTTTCTGGCTGTTTAAGAATTCTGTGTGGCTGGGTGCTGTGGCTCATGCCTGTAATCCCAGCACTTTGGGAGCCCAAGTTGGGCAGATCATGAGGTCAAGAGATCAAGACCATCCTGGGCCAACATGGTGAAACCCCATCTCTATTGAAATTACAAAAATCAGCTGGGTGTGGTGATGTCTGTAGTCCCAGCTACTCAGGAGGGTGAGGCAGGGGAATTGCTTGAACCTGGGAGGTGGAGGGCGTAGTGAGCCAAGATTGCGCCATTGTACCCCAACCTGGTGACAGAGCGAGACTCCATCTCAAAAAAAAAAAATTACCCTTAATATTACCACATTATCAACTCAATATGAAATGCTACAATTCCTTTAACTTTAACAACAGTGAATTTGTTAATATGCATTAAAGTTAAAGAAACTTACTATTACAACAGAATAAAATAATACTTGCTGGAAAGCACCAATACTTTACTGATTTTTATCTAATCCATTTAACTGTAGTGATATCATACTTAATTTTTAAAGAGGAATAGTTTGACTGCACAGACATTTTCATTTGTTCTTCCATTGAGTTACTTCCTATAGTCTATCCCAATAGTTCTCAGACTTCGGTGTACATGAAAAGTACTGTACAGGATTGTGCAGTGTACATACATCATGTGTGCAATATCTTATGGGAAAGCCAAAGGTTTCAAAGTTAATTTTGACTATATATGACTTTTGCTTGTCTTTTGAACTTAACCAACCACATAAAAACTCACTCTACTATATTTCCTTTTTGTCTCCCTACTTCTGTCCCTCCCTTTCTCCCTTTTTTCTTCCTCCTTTGTATTATTCCATCCATCCATCTACTCATCCACCCATCCATCTGTCTGTCCTCCCAGTCATCTACCCACTCGCCCATTCATGCATCTATCCATCCATCCATTCATCTATCTACCTATCCATCAATCTATCCACCTGTCAACATTCATCCATCCATCCATCCATCCCTCCATCCATCTTTTCTTCCTTTACTCCTTTCTTTTTCGCTTTCCCTACCTTCCTTTTGGTAAAGTAAAGAGTGTTGTTGTTTTTTTCTTATTTTTGGTGAAATTAAAATAGTGATGTCTACTTATATTTAAATCAGAAAGTTATTAGTATGCTGACTATTCAGATTTCTTAGGAATGATAAAAATATTCTGTGAAGGTCAATCTTAACTCCCCATCCTATGTTCCTACTCAGCTTTCTGTCTCTGATTTCTCTTTTTTAGCTGGGAGTCTCCCAGCCAAAAGACAGCTAGGTTCTCTGTGAGCATAGCATATCAAACTAACTGTAAGTAAGAAAATAACATTTTGGCTTAAAAGCCATCTTCTAATATAGGATAGAATGAAAATGGTAATGATTAGTATACTATGTGGCATTGTTAGTACAAATTTGAAATAAGATTTACCTAAATAGCTGAAAATATGTAATAGTTGGCTAAGACTTTAGTATTGATACAAACGTGTACATTTTCTCAAAATCAAAAGTAATTAAAATAAATATATCCAAGAAGTCAGATTATGAAAAAATAAGATAGTCAATGGAAATCCTAAAAGTAATTTAAACATTGGCATTGGACATATTTCATTTGTATTCTGCCATAGAAGAGTAAGTTAACCTGCATTTTTGCCACATGGCATCTACCTTACGACTTTGTTTCCACCATTTCTGACTGACAAAATTAAAATAGTTCAATCCAATGAAGAAACTATTGTTTCCCTTCTTTTTGCTGTTGGTAAAATTAAGTGGCAAAGAAAAGATAGATCTGATGTTATTGCTAGAATTTCTTGCTAAAAACATTTTGTCTAGAGCAGCAAGTTTTTAAGCAAAAAGCCCCTGATAAAAGTTGCAAGAAAAAAATCTAATTCGGGTGCACCAAACACGTTTCAGACAACCATTTAATTTTTTAAGTTGCATGGACAATTTCAAGTGCACTGTAGATATATAAAATAGGGTATGATGACTGACAAAAACGGAATGAATTAAGAGCAGTAATAGAATATTATAAAAATTGTATCCAAATTTCATCAATTGTCTTGCTTACATTCACAATTAGTCATCTAGTGAAACACAATGATAGGTGAACATTTAGCTGCTTAAAAAGGAATTAGCTGCTTGAAAGGACAGATGTTCATATTCAGAGTTCAATATGAACATATCAAGTGTTCATATTTCATACATTTCACAAATGTATCAACTTTTTCTGGTGTGAATGAAGCAAGATACAGGTAAAACAGCTGAGATAAACAGGACTTGGAAAAAAAATCCTACTCTACAAGTTTTGTATACCCATCTTTTTGCTCTTTGTAGAGCACCTACTGGAAACCACTCCTGACCTAACGATTAGGAGACAGAGAAAATTCAATAAGCAAAGGGCTGAAAAATCATTTTAATCTATGTATTAAAAATCAAACGCAGTTACATAGTTTACTTGTAAAAATAACATGGCTAAGCTTTGGGTGCCTTCCTGTCCTCTTACCTACGTGGGATTTTCAAATAGCACAGATTCTAGGGAGGGGAAATCAAAAAATAGAAGACTCCCCTCCCCCAGAGCACACGTAATTAATGCCCGAATTGCCGCTGGGAGCTCTCTGCCAGCAGAGTTTTTGCTTGTCATCTCTCAGCACTCATCCGCATTCCCCTTGATTCACACCGTATTGTTTGTTTACATGTTTGTCTCCCTGACTCATGGTGGAAATCTTTAAGGACAAGGACAACCTCTTGTTCCTTTTCACATTTCCCATGGTGCTTTGCTCACCGTGGCCACTACAGACATGATTCATTCATTGTTTTTTTAAAAAAAGTGTTAAGTAGTTAAGTGAAAATAACATGAAAAAGCAAAACGAGATGAATCCCTAGATCTGAAAGGTTACAAAATACTGTAGCGGGTGCAGTGGACATAAGAGGAAAGGAACAGTGACATCCCCAATCTTATGATGGGATAGGAAAAAAAAAGTAGTTACTGGTGTTGGTGTACTACTTTTCTTGGTTAGTTGAACATTCCAGAGTAGAGGTCAATTTTGTAGTTAAATCTAGTAGGAAGATGTTTCCAACCAGAAGGAATCATACTGAAATTCTTTTATCACAACAAGCAATCCACAACCAAAACTTCAATTTTTGAGTTGAGAATCAGGTTAGGAACCCCTTTTTTTTTTTTTTTTTTGAAGATGGAGTTTCACTCTTATTGCCCAGGCTGGAGTACAATGGTGTGATCTCAGCTCACTGCAACCTCCGCCTCCTGGGTTCAAGCAATTCTCCTGCCTCAGCCTCAGCTTCCCCAGTAGCTGGGATTACAGGCATGCGCCACCACACCCGGCCAATTTTGTATTTTTGGTAGAGACAGGATTTCTCCATGTTGGTTAGGCTGGTCTTGAACTCCCGACCTCAGGTGATCCGCCCGCCTCAGCCTCTCAAAGTTCTGGGATTACAGGCATGAGCCACTGAGCCCAGCCAGGATACCCAATTTTGTATTCTTTTTATAGGAAGAAGAATCCATTCCACGACTTGGACTGTTTTCCTCTTTCACAGTTGTGGCACACTCTGTCACTGTTTGTTTATTTTCCCCACAAGTGGATGGAGCGTGCAAGGACCGTATTTTATTCATGTGTATCCTCAGGGTCTAGCACCAAGTAGGCACTCAGTAATGCTGACTGTGGAAATAGGATGTTTCAGTGTCCCTAACATTTTTAAAAGGATGTATGAAACCAGTGCTAATACCAGCAAGAGTTGGTTTTCTTAGGCTGGTAATTGTGGGCTTTCAAATAATGTGCTACTTTGTACATTATTTTTATACAACCTTGTTGTATAACTCAGCAACTTTTGAAGTAAAAGATTAGAGGATATTGAATCTGGCAGGGTCTTAGAACCTGTGTCTCAATCCATGGGAGAGCATCCTTTTGCTATTCTTGACTGGCCATGTAAAAGGGGTGAATATAAGTTAGTGAATAATCTTTTAGAAATTCTTCAGTTGTATATATTTTTTTTCATTGAGTTGCAAATTCACCCACACTTACCAAAGTAATACTACCCTGTTGATGAGCATTAGTTGCCTTATTTGGGCAGCCAGATTAGAGACAGCCTTCGTGGTGTTACCTGCCTTGATGTTTTCATTCATAATGCAACACTTGGGAATTCAGCATTTTTCTATATTGGAGACATGTATGATGATGTGTATGTTCCTTCCCCATAACCCTGTCAGTTTCTCGTTTGGCAGTGCTCTGCATCACAAGTTTATTTTATTTCATTTTTATTTATTTATTTTTTTGAGACAGAGTCTTGCTCTGTCGCCCAGGCTGGAGTGCAGTGGTGCAGTCTTGGTTCACTGCAACCTCCACCTCCCAGGTTCAAGTGATTCTCCTGCCTCAGCCTCCCGAGTAGCTGGGACTACAGGTGTGCTCTGCCATGCCTGGCTAATTTTTTTGTATTTTTTTTTAATAGAGATGTTGTTTCACAATGCCAGTCAGGCTGGTCTCAAACTCCTGACAGCAAATGATCCACCTGCCTCACCCTCCCGAAGTGCTCAGATTACAGCCATGAGCCACCATGCCCAGCCTCCAATATAAATATATGTAGGATCCATCGCTACCTCTCTCTGGGGATGGATCCTACATATATTTATATTGGAGGCTGGGCACAGTGCTTTCCTGCTCCTTTCCCCTTCACGTGTGCCATTAGTTGAGTGTCATCAGGCCAATATCATGTGATATTTTCAGATTTTATGGGAATATGGTATGACTGAAGAAAGGCTTTTGAGAGAACATGTGAAATGATGAAGTCTTAGCACTAACTCCTAAGGCACCAGTTGATTGAGGGTTAATCTCCAAAGGCTGAAATAAAGTGAATCTGTTAAAAAGCCGTTGGTTACTTTGAGATGCCAGAGGTGTGTATACTAACATTCCTGGAAGCACATTCTGTAAAGTCACCCATCTCCAACACAGATACCCACCTCCCCGTAGACTTCAGAGAGTTCTTCTGGGCTGCAGCCTTCTACCAGATGAGTTGTGTGCCTGTCAATTTCACATCCAACCTTGGAAGCTGCAGTTTGTTTAAGATTTCAGAAAGAATGGGAGCTATGTTTCCAGTTTACTGCTTTGTTATTTTGAAATTGAAATTGAAAGTCTGAGCAGATTTCAGAACTATACAAAACAGGATCTTTTCACATGTTTGTTTAAGTCATGTTCTTGGCAAAAACTTGCTGAGGAAATGATGTGTTTCTCTAGGAGCATTGATTTCTTACTCCTGCGCAGTGGCCATTTCCCAGGGTCTCATTCCAAAACATCTGTTTTGCCATCGGAGCCAGCCTTTCAGTGAATGATCTCTTTGGTCTACGCTGTGCTAAAACTGCCAATTGAAAGGATTTTTATTAATGAGGTCTAGGTAATAAAGTTTCAGAAAGTTCTTTCTAACAGTTGAATAGCAAACGCTGACCTCTGTGCCTCTATAGCAGCGGCATGGAAGGATGGTGAGCTTGTTGGCTAGGTTGGGCTGCAGGTCATTATGGAAAAGCCATGTTCCTCTTGCCTGTGGGTGGGAATAAGTGGAATGGGGCCATTAAAAAAAAGGTCTGTGGTTGAATTCTGAGTTTGAGCTGTTTTAAAATATCAAACAGACTGAATCCTTGGGAAACTCATTTGAATGAGACCAACCGCAATGTAAGAGTATATATATATATACACACATGTTGGAGCATTTCCATGTGTTGGAGGGAACTGATGGATAGAACACAAACCACCATGTTAACTGCCACATTCTGTCAACCAGTGGATCTCAACTGGGGACCATTTTGCCCTCTCAGGACATTTGGCAGTGTTTGGAGACAATTTTTGATCGTCCCAAATGGGAAAGCAGGGTAGCAATACTGGCATCTAGCGAGTAGAGGCTATAAATGCTGCTGAATATCCTGCAATGGGGCTGGGTGCATTGGATCACACCTGTAATTCTAGCACTTTAGAAGGTCAAGGCAGGAGAATCTCTTGAGTCCAGGAGTTTGAAGCTGCAGTGAGCTGGGATGGCATCACTGTACTCTAGCCTGAGCAGCTGAGTCAGGGGTCTCTTCAATGAATGAATGAGTAATTTTAAAAAAATCAATCAATCAATCAGTATTCTACAATGCACCAAACAGTCCTCTGCCTCAATCAAGAATTATCTGGCCCACAACGTCAACAGTGCTGGAGTTGAGAAACCCTGCCTTAGACCCTTCCTTCTGCTAGTTTCCAAGCTGATAAATCAGACTGCCTTGACAAAAGGTGAGGAGGTAAGCTGCAGGTGTGAGTGGGAAGAGGAGGATAAGGAAGGAGATGGAGAAAAGAGGAGCATTGCTTGAAAATAAACTACCCGGGCCGTATCTCATTTGCACCAAATGAATATGTGGGATTCTGTCTTTATATGTTTTGTAAAACCAGAAAGTATGTGGGTGGCTGGGCCATGGCCTTTGTGTTAGAGGGGACCTGAGTGTTTATTTTCATTTCTTCAAAGCACCTGTGTTAGTTTTCCATTGCTGCTCTAACAATTCATCACAAACTTGGTGGCTTAAAGCAACACTGTTTATTATCTGACAGTTCTGCAGGTCAGAAATCCAACACAGGTCTCATCAGGCTGGAATCAAAGTGTCAGCCAGGCTGCATTCTCTATAGGGGTTCTAGAGGAGAATTTATATCTTTGCCTTTTCCATTTTCTGGAGGCCATTGTATTCCTTGGCTCCTGGACCCTTTATCTTCAAAGCCATCAATGTCGCATCTCCCTGTGCTCTTTTCTTCATAAATGACTCTTTTTCTGACACTTCTTCCTCCTTCTCTAACTTTTAAACATCCTTGGGGTGACATTGGGCCCACCTGTATCATCTCCCCATCTCCAGTTCCTTAATGTCATCCTTAATGTCATCGCATCTATGAAACCCCTTTTACCACCTGTTCACAGACCGATTCTGGGGACTAGGACGCAGATATCTTTGAAGGTCCATTGTCCTGCCTACCACAGACTCAAAGGCATTTCCTAGAGCCACATTTTGCTGACTTGAGCTAGATGTAGAAAAGGAAGAGCTACAAAAATGGGTTTTAAAAAAAAAAGCCTTTTTTTTTCCCAGTGGTATAATTTTAGTGTTTTAGAAGTAATTTTTCTTTTAATGTTGTATGACGCAGAAAACATTTGGAGGATGTTGAAAAGTAATTGTTTAAATTGGCAAAGACACATTTCAATAAGAGAGAAGACAAGAGGGAAACAGGTGGGGAGGAAACTCTAGACAAGAGGCCCTAAGACTTGAATGTGCACCTTAGTCCTGCTGAAAATTCAGATTCCTGGACTCTAAAGTCTGTTAAGCAGGTGGGGGTGGCAGGGGTTGTACTTTTAATGAGCACCCTCCTGTGATGCATTTACGTAAAAGGTTCTTGGATCACACTTTGAGAAACACTGCTGTAGAAACTCAAATAACCTATTTTAAAACAAAGGTACATTTTACTCATTTAGTTTAAAATGAAATCATTGCACAATCCTGATGTTAGAGGTTAGAATAAACATGTACTTAAGTTCTTGACGTTCTTGTCATTTCAGTTACACGTCGGGGAATGTGATTTGTGTTTTGGCATATTCAAATCCTTGTCATATTCAACCATATTTATATTCAAAATATATAATGATTTTGACCCTTGATTGTTATTAATAATGACTGTCATCTTTTCTGTGTGATTAACTCTTGTGTTGATATGAATATGCCTTTGGCTTACTAATGTTCAGTAAGACCTAATGACTCTGGGAATGTTAATAACTCTGTGAGTCCCTTTTTAATCGGTTGTAACCAGGCTGTCATGACATGTTTGTTTGGAAGCTTAGAGATAACATTTATGAACTTTGTAACACATGGTAGTTGCTCAATAAAGGTAAACTCTAGATACACATTGATTAGTTTCACTTTAGAAATAGAAACTTAGAGTTCAAAATTCCCATCTGCCGAGTTCCTAAGGCCCACTTTCTTATCAGAATCTTTTCTGATACCCTCTCTGTATAAAATGGTTCCTCTTTTGAAACTTTATAGTTCTTTTGTACTTCTCTTATTGTGTTACATTACTGCCAAAAAAAAAAAAAGTGCCAATTGAGTACATGCTTTCCTCCCTGCTGGAGTGTAAACTTCCTAAGGACATTGTCCATAGCAGATACTTCTTACTACGAACTGCCTGGCAGAATTCCTTTCTAAAGAATCTACTCAGTGGCCGGGCATGGTGGCTCAGGCCTGTAATCCGAGCACTTTTGGGGGCCGAGGTAGGTGGATTACCTGAGGTCAGGAGTTCGAGACCAGCCTGACCAACATGGTAAAACTCTGTCTTTACTAAAACTACAAAAATTAGCTGGGCATGGTGTTGCTTGCCTGTAATCCCAGCTACTTGGGAGGCTGAGGCAGGAGAATCACTTGAACTCAGGAGGCAGAGGTTGCAGTGAGCCAAGATCATGCCACTGCATTCCAGCCTGAGTGACAGAGTGAGACCCCGTCTCAAAAAAAAAAAAAAAAAAAAGAATCAGTAAGCCTGTTGGCGAACTGACCAACATTTCAACAATTATGGCATCATGTTACAAATTTTCAGAAACTGTTTTTCTTTTCTTTTTTTTGAGACAGTCTCACTCTTTCATCAGGCTGGAAGGCAGTGGCGTGATCTTGGCTCGTTGCAACCTCCATCTCCCAGGTTCAAGTGATTCTCCTCCCTCAGCCTCCCGAGTAGCTGGGACTACAGGCTAATTTTTGTATTTTTAGTAGAGACGGGGTTTCACCATGTTGGCCAGGAAGGTCTCGATCTCTTACCTCATGTTCCACCCGCCTCAGCCCCCTAAAGTGCTGGGATTACAGGCGTGAACCACCAAGCCCAGCCCAGACACTGTTTTTCACTGGTTTCGAAATGTAAGACTTTGCAGTGACTTTTATAAAAGCATATTTGAGATAGTTATTCACTAAGCTTTTTTGTGTTAATGATGTCATGCTATCAAAAATTAGCTAGAGTCAATGGGTTGTAATGAGGATGGTTTGTAATCTAGATTATATGTTCCACATGTAACATTGAAATGAAATATAAAATTGAGTTGTTGGCATGTGGTTGTGGTGAGCAGAAGCAGTTATTATACATTACTTGGTAAAATTCATATTCATATCTTGTCAGTTTACAGTGAGCCAGAGATTAAAAATAACATTTGTTTCTGTTTTAGTAACTGCTTTAAAAATATCAAAAATCATTTTATTTTCTTTAGCCTGACTTCTAGTAGTGTTTTGAATATGTGGCCTTTCAAGCAGTAATGAAATGCATCAATGCGACTTGGCAGTGTCTCACAGGACATGCTTCTAGGATCATTTTTAATGATTAAAAGTCAAATGGAGTTTCTAAAAAACTGACCCAAAATACAGATGAGCCAAGTAAACCCAGAAGGAAATGTGAATAAAATCTTGGTTCTTGGTCATTTGCATATATCGTCCACATCTGTTTTCTCCAGATCTCTTTTTTCTTGCTTGTTGACAGCACAGAGGAAGCTGGGATCACAGAGAGTAATTTACTGGCTTATTTTTTATATCCCCCTTCCTCTTTAGTGGTAGTTTGGAGAGTATACTGTAGTCACCAGGGTTTACAGTTTGGAAGATGCAAGAATCAGATCTGTGTTTTCTAGAGCCAGCTTTTGTGGTATTCTGGAGAGGTGACTGGAGAACCATGAGAGCAGGCAGACATCTGGGTGAGAGGGCACGAGGGGTGAGTGACGGCAGAGCCAGGTTTGCTGAAGAAGCAGAAAGGGAAGGATTCACAGAGCATAACCAGGAAGTAGAATTGATAGGATTTGCTACCTGCTGACCTGTGGAATAAGGGGGATGGCAGAGGAGTTGATACTCATGTTTCTAGGTTGAGCCGGTTAGTGATGTTGGGGTACCAGGAAAGCCTTAGTGGACCCACAGAGGTGACAGGACCCAGGAGTCTCTCTCACCATCCACCCTGGCTTCTCTGCTTTGGCTTTCCCTTTCTTGATTGGGGGTTGAGGGTTGCGGGATGGTCAGCTTCAGTGGGGTGGTTTGGGGTGTCAGGTTAGTGCTTAGGAGTGAGCACAGGGTGTACAGACACCTCCAATGTGAATGTGGAGAGAGGCAAAAAGAGTTAGTCTGAGCTGACTAATTTCATATATTTTGCTGACTGCTGAGTTGCATTAGGACAAGTACCTAATGCATGCGGGGCTTAAAACCTAGATGACAGGTTGATAGATACAGCAAACCATCATGACACATGTATACCTATGTAACAAACCTGCACGTTCTGCACATGTATCCCAGAACTTAAAAAATAAAGATTGCTCAGTTCAGAGTTCTGAAAGCAATGGGAGCAGTGTGCTGTTCCCCAAATAGGGACATCAGTTCTTTATTGATTAATAGCAGTGATTCAGAAAACTACCTTTTGTAGCAGAGCATACCAAGGGGGGTCTAGGGGATGGAAAAAGAGAACAGTGCTTTGTAAACTATAATTAAGTGTTACCATAAGTAAATATTTAAACTACACTAAAATGGCAACATCAGGAAATATGACTAAGGAGTCAATGTACACCACGCCCTTTCCCCCACCTTTGTGGTTGTTGAAAATTTCCACCAAGAGTGATGTATGCAAAAAAGGGTAAGATCAGAGTGTTAGGTTTCAGAGGAAGGCAAAAAGTTGCGTGATTCTGTAAACGGAGGTTACAAATGGAAAGCCTCTCACAGTCATCAGTATGAACATTAGAGCGATTCTCCCTTGTTAACTTCTGCTCAGAGGTTTGATGTGGTAAAGAAACACTCTGCTCTTAGCTGTGTTTCTTGAAAATACATGTCTTCAATTACTTTGTTTTCTGAGAGAAAGGGGGGTTTCGGAGGAGAATGAAATGCCTCATGAGTTTGACATACTATGGGAGGATTGTTGTTATTATTGCTTGATTTACATTCTCTCATTTTATACAAAGTGTACAGCACAGCTTCTCAAAGAGCAATTATGATGCCAAGAAAATGGAGTGGATTCTGGGCTTCTGTATCCTGTAGTTTGTCATCCAAATAATAATATTCATTACAAAGATCCTTACCCAGGAGGCCAAGGTGGGAGGATTGCTTGAGGACAGGAGTTTGAGACCAGACTGGGCAACATAGTGAGATCCCTATCTTTAAATAAAATTAAATTAAAAATTTAAAAAACTCCATACCAGTTTGTGGCATTCATATTGAAAACAGAGATATATGAAAAACTTGCACAGGGCATGGAACTGGAGGTAATGGATATCATTAAAAATGGTG
Organism: Cacajao melanocephalus; assembly: GCA_963573385.1. Lineage (NCBI taxonomy): Eukaryota > Metazoa > Chordata > Mammalia > Primates > Pitheciidae > Cacajao > Cacajao melanocephalus. The sequence goes on from CAUYLG010066464.1 coordinate 92,368, forward strand.
GAGCATTTTTTGCCAAGAGTTAGTATACAGTCCTATTTTATTCTATTTCAGTTTGCAGTAGGACAGACCTAATTCTCTTCCCTGAGAACGTCACAGATAAACTAGCATGGAGCTTCTCAGTGAACACCCTTGACTGTACTCTAGAGACTCGGATTCTCTTTAATACTATCTAAAGCTTCTGGTTAAATTACAAGGCTCATAGTCTTGACTCTCAAGACCTAAAGGCAAGATATTTAAAAATACAATCAACATTAAAAACATGCCTGCGTTCTGTAGTCCTCACCCAGCTAGAGAAAAATGAGAGCAAGCATGATATTTTGTGTCTGGCACTGTATGCACTGCCTTGAGAGATTTCTCTAGAAGGTCTTAAGAACACCTGTCATCTATTAATAGTTGCAAAAGCCGAGACTCACACAAATGAGGCAACATTATAGGGAGTCAGAGAGCACACAGGTAAGCCCACCTTGATGGGAGCCCTGGCCAGAGGCACTTTGGGGAAAGAGTGAGCTGCAGTGGTTGGGCAAAGACAAATGTCTTGAGCTGGGCATTGAAAAATAACTAAGAATAATCTAGAAAGTATTCAGTATGTTTTTAACGATTGTGGGCTAGCAGAAAGAAAGCCATTTGAGGTAAGAAATAAGAAGCAAAGGGGACAGAGGTGAATGGTGAATCAACTGACTCAAGGAAGCTAAGGGTTTAGAAAGCATTTAAAGAGGTTAACGCTGTGTAGCTCCTTGACTTTCTGTGGTGCCTTAGAGATGACTGGCATTTTTGCTGACCTTGTTTCATAAATGTGCTTTCAGAAAAATAAACAGGGGATTCGGGCTGGGATGAGGATACCTTGAATTTACAGACCATCATTTTGTTTATAGAACATCAGTGATCCATCCTCCTGTCCCTGTAAGAATCAAAAGATTGGGGCCGGGTGCAGTGGCTCACGCCTGTAATCCCAGCACTTTGGGAGGCCGAGGCGGGTGGACCACAAGGTCAGCAGTTCGAGATCAGCCTGACCAACATGGTGAAACTCTGTCTCTAAAAAAAAAAAAAAAGCATCGAAAGATTTAACCTCACAGCATCCAGCTTGTGTGGCTTTTGAGTGAGAGTCCTCTTTCCATGTGATAACCAGTCTGCTTTGGAGAGGCAAAAGAATTTCACCAATACCTACATATATTAGGGTGGGCTCTGAGCCAATTCATCAAGCCAGCTCCTCACTTTGAAACAAGAAAGCAAATAGGATGTTTCATGATTGTGGAATACCTGCCAGAGGAAGAGTCTATCGAAGTTCAGTCGAGTATTAATTGGAAAGGAGGCAGTAGACTGAGGAGGTAGAGAATCTTTGCTCTCAGACAAACGGAGGTTGGAGTCCCGAATCTGTCACTTATGAGTACATTATGTAGCTCCGTCACTTCCATTTCTTTATTTATTAGAAGGAGGATAAAAGTGTCCACTGCCTAGGATGGTTCTAAGGCTTAGAGGAGATAATGAAAGTCAGGCCTTAACATGCGAATATTAGCCATTACCATTGCATGTGTACATTACCACCCAAAGACAGCCGGTGTTGTTGAGTAGCTCTTTGCATACTTCCTTACTAAATAGATAACGATTTATAATTTACCTAGTTACTTCATGAATTGATTTCATGAAAAAGGTCTTTCTGAATCTCTTTCAGTGTACTTTAAAAGTGTGTCCCTTTAGTTAAAAGAAATTGTAACCAGATTCTTAAAGCCTAGATTGGAAGAAAGTGTTTACTAAAGAAAAGTCATGGCTGGGCACGGTGGCTCACGCCTGTATTTCCAGCACTTTGGGAGGCCGAGGCAGTCGGATCATGAGTTCAGGAGGTTGAGACCATCCTGACCAACATGGTGAAACCTCGTCTCTACTAAAAATACAAAAATTAGCTGAGCATGGTGGCACACGCCTGTAGTCTCAGCTACTCAAAAGTCTGAGACAGGAGAATCGCTTGAACTGGGGAGGCGGAGGTTGCAGTCAGCCAATGGCGCCAGTACACTCCAGCCTGGGTGACAGAGCAAGACTCCATCAAAAACAAAAACAAAAACAAAAACAAAACACTAAAATTAGCTGAGCATGGTAGCGTGTGTCTGTGATACCAGCTACTTGGGAGGCTGAGGAAGGAGAATCACTTTAACCAGGGAGTCAGAAGTTGCAGTGACCCTATACTGGGCCACTGCGCTCCAGCCTGGTTACAGAGGGAAACTCTGTCAAAAAAAAAAAAAAAAAAAAAAAAGTCATGTATATATCCACAAGAAAAAAGTCAGTATATTGAAGAGGTATGTACACTCCCATGTTTGTTGCAGCTATTCATTATAGCCAAGATATGGAATCAACCTAAGTCTCCATCAGCGGAGGAATGGATTAAGAAAATACGGTACATATACACAGTGGAATATTATTTAGCCATAAAAAAGAATGAAATTCTATCATTTGCATCAACATGGCTGGAACGGGAAGACATTATGTTAAGTGAAATAAACCAGGCATAGAAAGACAAATATCACATATTCTCACTCATATGAGGGCAAACATGATGTTATGGAGACAGAGAGTAGACAGCAGAGGATGGAAAGAGTAGTGGGGAGGGAGGAATAAAGAGAGGTTGGTTAGTGGCTATAAAAATATAGTTAGAGGCTGGGCATGATGGCTCACGCCTGTAATCCCAGCACTTTGGGAGGCCAAGGTGGGCGGATCACGAGGTCAAGAGATGGAGACTATCGTGGCCAACATGGTGAAACCCTGTCTCTACTAAAAATACAAAAAGAAAATTAGCTGGGCATGGTGGTGCGTGCCTGTAGTCCCAGCTACTCAGGAGGCTGAGGCAGGAGAATTGCTTGAAACTGGAAAATGGAAGTTGCAGTGAGCCGGGATCATGCCACTGCACTCCAGCCTGGCAATAGAGTGAGACCCTGTCTCAAAAAAAAAAAATATATATATATGTAGATATATATATATACACACACCCACGTATGTATATATGTATATATATATGTGTGTGTATATATATATAGAGAGAGAGACAGAATTAGTAGGAATAAGAGATAGTGTTCAGTAGCACAATAGGGCAACAATAGTTAACAATAATTTATTGTGTATTTCAACATAACTAGAAGAATGAATTTGGAATGTTTCCAACAAAGAGAAATGAAGTGATGGATATCCCAAATACCTTGATTTGACCAATTACACATTGTATACTTGAATCAAAATATCACATGTACCAAATAAATATACACAACTATCATGTACCCATAAAAATAAAACAAAAAACACACACTTGTCACAGATTCTTGCCTGGTAGAGTCTCAGTAAATCCATTTTTCCACCCACAGATATCCCTCATGGTTTATCTCATGTTCTTGGCCACATGGGTTCACAGTCTTTGTTAGGTTGTACTCAGTGATCCCCAAGAGGACAAATGGTGAGAATGATGGAAATTGATGGCTGGAAGGAAACCCAGAGTTCCACGCTTTTACTTCCAAGAGGGGTCTGTGGAGTCTAGAATGTCTGCGGAGTCAGAAGTTCTCACTTTGGGAATCCCTAAGACCTTTTCTGGAGGGAGAGCTGTAAGATCAAAATTATTTTTATAATAATACTAAGGCATGATGTACCTATTCCATTCCCATTCTCTTAACATGTGTGTAGCAGAGTTTTTCAGAGGCTATATGATGTGTGTAATGAAATGTGCCAGCTTTTGGAAGATTTGCCTAATTCACTGAACTAATACAATTTTCCAAATGACCAGTGTATGACGTTACAAAATCATGCCTAGCTAAAGATGCATCCAAAGTTCAAGATAGACTAATTAATTTTAACATAAAAGAATACAAAGAGTTCATTTATATGTTTCAGATTCCATGGTGCTGCTCTCCTTTAAGAAACTACTACTTGTTGAGTTTTGGTATAATATAAAGAAGAATATCCACAGTTGCTGAAACTATTGGCCAGATTTTTTCCACACATTACAACCAAACAACATATCACAGAAAATTGAATTCAGAGGCACAGAAGAGAATTTAACCATTTTTTATTAAACCAGGCATTAAAGAGATTTGCTAAAGTGTAAATCGATGTCACTCTTCTCACTTTTTTGTTCTGAAAAATATAATTGTTTTTTCAGAAAGATGCTATTTCATGTAATATGCAGTGGGTATATTAGTATGTATATTAAATGAACTGAATATTTTACATTTTTCTCAATTTTACTTTCTAATATGGTACAATAATTGTTAAATATGATCTACTTAATTAAAAGCTCCTTGGGGTCCTCAATAAATTTTAGGAGTGTAGAGGAAACTTTATACTCCTAAATTGTGTTGAGGACCCCAAGGAGCTTTTAAGTGTGAGGACCGCTGGCCTAATGTATTGTTCACAAAGGTGTAGTCTGGTCAGTATCTACACTCTATGTCCACTGGTGGCACTTTTCTTATGGAAAAAGTGTTCTGTGGTCAAATATAATTTGAGCCAAGATGGTGCTCTCTCCCCCCTTAGAGATTTGCCATACACATGAACATATCAAAGTCCCTCAAAAGTCTTTCCCAAATGTATCCCAACCTTTGAAAAACAAATCATCCCAGCCTTTTTTTTAATCCTCCTTTTATTTATGGCACAACGTAATGTTGCACAGTGGAAGGAATATGACATCCTATGGAATGTACCGGCTGGTATTTGATATGGGCTACCCTCTTCCCATTACAAAAAAAAATTAAAAGCAAGACTTATCAGGCATTTTCCTTCAAATCCATAATTTATTTAGAGGGAGGCTTATGAAATTTACTTGATAATCTGATTGACTATCTGAAAAAAAAACACACTCTTCATTCATTGTATTATTCCATCTTGCTTATATTCTTTGAAGCTGTTTCTACTTATGTTTCCAAACGCATATGTTTTTTAAAGCTCTGTTTTAGGCATTTTTGTGTGTTAATTAGTAGCATCTGCTCCATGTGTCATAAGACGAAGTAATTTCATCCCCACAAAATTGTCCAAATTGCAGGTTAAGTGGTAGCAGCCTAGCTGTTGAGCTGTTACTACTGTTTGGTATTTTTAAATGGCAAAAAATACCTTTGGTGATGCATCACATGCCTTTAATAAAACACAGTCACTTTGGGTAACAGAAAGATTTAGAAATGGCAGTGGGTTTTGTTTTATTTCTTTTTATGATTCTCTCTTTCCAGTTCTTCAGTTTTCATGGGTTGTGGGTACAGTCCTAAAAGTCAGACCAAAATAAAGAATATTCCATCAGTATGGATCAAAAATGTGTTCCTGGCCATACGTGATGGCTCACACCTGTAATCCCAGCTACTTGGGAGGCTGAGCTGGGAGGATTGCTTGAGTTGAAGAGTTCAGGACTGCAGTGAGCTATGATCACACCACTGCACTCCAGCCTAAGTGACAGAGCAAGACCCTGTCTCTAAATAAATAAATACAAATAAAATTTAAAAAACATGTTTCTGGCTGCTGCATATTGAGCATCATCTTCCTGAGAAATGAGATTGATACTCACACCATCCAGCACCAGTTTCTTTGTGGCACAGTGCCATTCTAAATTTGTATTGAGGCAGGAATGCAGAGAGAATTTCTTTCTCCTGTATTTCACATGTCTATGTCACAGAAAGAATAGAAACATCTTAATTTGTTATAATAATTATAGGGACAATAGTCCTTGTATTTTATATAATTCAGAAGCTCTTTTTAAAAAATTCTGTGGTCTTGCCAGTTCCTACTGAAACACTTCTTATTGTCTGAATCTGTAGTGACTTTCTATTGCCAATTGAAAATGGATTTTTTCCCATTATTTAAAAAAAATCCGGCTGGGCACAGTGGCTCATGTCTGTAGTCCCGCACTTTGGGAGGCTTAGGTGGGTGGATTACCTGAGGTCAGGAGTTTCAGACCAGCCTGGTCAACATGGTGAAACTCTATCTTCACTAAAGATACAAAAATTAGCCGGGTGTGGTGGCAGGGGGCCTATGATCCCAGCTGCTCAGGAGGCTGAGACAGGAGAATCGCTTGAACCTGGGAGGTGGAGGTTTCAGTGAGCCCACATCTTGCCATTGTACTCCAGCCTGGGCAACGAGAGTGAAACTAAAATTCAAATAGAAATTATTGTGGCTGTCTTACTCAGTATCTTGTTCTTTTCCTCATCACTGAGTAGTTTCAGGGAGCACTCTTTACAAGTGCAAAAAGACACTCAGTTTATAGGAATATATATTACAGCATTGGCAAATGGTGCTAGAAATTCTCTAAAAGTTATATGACTATTAACTATTAACAGATTAACCAGACTGAAATGGAAGAACCATACTGAGGTTGCTCTTCAAACAGCAAGAGGCTACCTTTCTGTCTTCTCTGATGAGTGAATATAGTTTATGATATACTTGAGGTATCAAAGATGCAAGAATTGTAGAGCTATGTGGCAGGTTTAGAAGTCTGATGAATGGCTGGGTGCAGTGGCCCATGCCTGTAATCCTAGCACTTTGCAAGGCCGACATGGGTGGATCACCTGAGGTCAGGAATTCGAGACCAGCCTGGCCAACATGGTGAAACCCTGTCTCTACTAAAAATAAAAAAAAATTAGCCGGGTGTGGTGGTGTGCGCTTTTAATCCCAGCTACTCAGGAGGCTGAGGTAGTAGAATTGCTTGAACCTGGGAGCCAGAGGTTGCAGTGAGCTGAGACCACGCCCTTGCACTCCAGCCTGGACAACAAGAACAAAAGTCCATCTCAAAAAAGAAACATAAAGAAGTTTGATGAAGATGCAGATGGTTCATTGCTTGTGCAAATTATCTGATTTTAGCACTTTCTGCAGTGGAAAGTCAAATTTCAGGCATGCACACCTAAAGTAGAAAAAATGGTTCTTAGAGGGATGGTGTGATGCCAGAATTAAGAACCTGCTTTCTGGAGTCAGATGGACTGAGTTTGAGTCCCACCTCTACCACGTATGTGTAGTGCTGAACAGGTGATTTAACTTCTTTGCGGCTCAGTTTCTCCAACTGTAAAAAGTCATGCAAAGTTCCTAGAAGAGTGTTTCATACACTGTAACTATATTAGTTATCTATTGATGTGTAACACATTAATCCAGATCTTAGTGGCTTGAAACAACAAATACTTATTATCTCTCAGCTTTTCTGAGCGTACATCACAGCTGGGTGTCTCTGGCTCCAGGCCTTTCATGAGGTTGTAGTCAAGCTGTTAACCCGGACTGAAGTCTCATCTGAAGGATGGCGTGGGGACAGTGGGGCTCTGCTTCCAAACCCACTCACATAGATGCTAGCAAGCCTCAGTTATATGCCATGTGGGCCCTTCCACAGGACTTCCTCACAGCCCGGCAGTCAGCCTCCCCCAGGTGAGTAATCCAGAAGAGGATGCAAGATCCCAAGCGGGAAGCCCCTATCTTCTTGTAACCCAGTCTTGGAAATGCTATCCTGTTACCTTAGCCACAGTCTATTTGCTAGAAGTGAGTTACCAAATGCAGTCCACACTCAAGTTAAGAAGGCTTTACAAGGGTATGAATTCCAAGAGGTGGGATCACTGGAAACCATCCTGTAGGCTGCTTATAACAGTAACTTGTGCTTTCATTTATATCTCCTTATGGTCTATTCCTGACAGTCAGACTGAATGATCCCTTAAAACGTGAGGTAGATCATGATACTATGCATTAAAAATTATCTCCAGTCTTCCACTTTACTTAAAAGTCAATATCTTTACAATAGCCTGCAAGGCCTTTCATGCTTATAAAATTATTTTTCTGTATTATGTAAAATAATATATATGTATAATAAATGCTACATATGTATAGCTGTATAAACACGTTCATATTTAGTTATATATCTAGAATTTCTTTTCTGTATGGTGTAAGATAGAGATCTATCTCTTTCCAAATGAAGAACCAGGTTTTCCAGCACTATTTATTGATAAAATACCTTTTTTTCTGGCCAGGTTCAGTGGCTCACACCCATAATCCCAGCACTTTGGGAGACTGAGGCGGGTGGATCAAGAGGGTCAGGAGTTCAAGAGCAGCCTGACCAACATGGTGAAACCCTGTCTGTACTAAAAATACAAAACTTAGCCAGGTGTGTTGGCGGGCATCTGTAATCCTGGCTACTTGGGAGGCTGAGGCAGGACAGTTGTTGGAAACCGGAAGGCAGAGGTTGCAGTGAGCCAAGATTGTGCCATTGCCCTCCAGCCTGGGCAAAAGAGCAAGACTCTGCCTCAGAAAAAACAACAAACAAAAAACCTTTTTTCCCCTGAGTTGACATTCTGCCGAGAACCTGTTGATCTCTTCTATGCAATCTGTGTCTAACTGCTGCATTTTTGAGTAAAGATATACCTAGTAGGTCTAGTAGATCATGTAAGATACAGTTATGTTATGATTTTTTGGATTTGAAACATTCGAATACATGTAAAAACAAATTATAATTGAGAATTATGGAGAACATTTAGTAAGTTCCTTTATTTGATAAATTAGGAACTAATTTTACTGAAAAGGCCATGAATTACATTTAAAAGTATGGTTAGCTACAACACTAAGAGTAAAAAATAAATTTCATGACTCCTAGGTCACTGTTTCTAGCTTGTTGATATGCCATACTTTGCTGCTGCTGCTGCTGCTTATAACTGTTCAGAAAATTATCACCAAAATGCCTATCAAATTGGAAAACCCTCTGGAGTGAGATCCTTGTGTGTGTGTGTGTGTGTGTGTGCATATATATATATATATATATATATAGAGAGAGAGAGAGAGAGAGAGAGAGAGAGAAAGCCAACTTTCACATATGCAGGCACATCTGTGAATGCCCTGAGCCCCAGGCTTTCTTTTCTGCTGTTTGGACTTTTGGGCTTATCTTTGCTTATAACTTCAAATAGTAAACAAGAAAAGGGATAGGTGACAGAGATGAAACCCAAGCAGTTTGTTTTGTTGATTCTTATTAACAGTATTGATAAAGAGTTTGCTGAAAGAGGGAAGCATATTGAAATTATTGCTTAAAAAGAGGTGTGTAGAATTTTCAGTGATTTCCGTTTGATAAAAGTTGCCTCATAGCTGTTGCAGTCTGTGTAAATGAGGGTCAGCTATAAATCACAGAATGAATCACTCCCAACTCCTTCACATCTACAGACATAAGAGTAGAAAATACTGTCATGTAGATGAGTCCTTATTATTCTTCTCTATGACTGGCATAACCTTACTTTTCTGGACACCTGGCTTTGGCAGCTGGTGAAGGGTGTTAAAGTAACAAAAGGGGCCATTCTGCCTGTCCCAGATCGATTTTGCTGCAAGACAGTTGAAAATAATATAATGCAGAAATGAATTTATTTTTGTGTGGCAAAAACAAAACACAAAAAGAGAGAGTACTGTGAGGCAGTGTTATGCTACTGGCAGATTTTTCAAACTAAAACCATATTACATTTTATTAAATGAGTTTGTATCCATTAAGCATCAATGAGCATGAGTGATTGAACCCAGAATCCAGTTGAAGTATGTATTAACTTTCTGTATTACTTTAAAAAGAGGTATGTCGACCTCCCTGGGTCAGCAGGTTCCTTTGCAGAAGACATTGAAACTAAATGTCAAGGACCTCTTTCAATTCTAGAATACCTCAAGACAGAAATTGGTAACAAATAAGAGAAATGCAGCAAGACATTTTTAGTTAGAAAAGAAAAGATTGATACAAGCCAGTAACTTGCAGTGGCCTTGTTAAAAAACCTCCTCTCTCCAAATTCTGTTTTTACCAGGCCGGTAAACTAAAGACAGTTTGTCATGCTTTGAACTTCCTGGCTTATGTTGATTTCTATCAATATGTTACTGTTACACATTTGAGTGGGAGCTGAGTTACAGAAAACTAATAAAATCCTTAAAACCCCACTTTCTGTGGGTATCGATACCATCAAGAAAGTGAAAAAGACTGCCATTTTCAGGCAGTCATTTCTTTCAGCTAGACAGAAAATTGAATGGCATTAACTCAAATCACTTGTTTAAACATTAACCAAGAGACAGTTTCTACTTCTCCTCAAAAGTTTTTAGTGTTCTCAGGAATTTGACCACAGATAGACACAATTCTTCAAATGTCCCTAAAAAAAAGGTTGACTATTCCATAAAGTAATAGATACAAAAGGCTTTCAAGGAATTAGTTATTCACACAGTAAGCTTCTGAGACGTATGAGTATATCCTCTTTCTTACAGTTTGGTCACTTGATGCCATCTTTGATGATCACCCTGGGACCTTCGGAGATTTATAGAGTTTAGAGTTATAAGTATGATGTGGCCGCCATACTCAGGGAACTGGACGGCAGTCTGCTGATGGGTTTTCAACATAGATGAGGATGAGCTTATAAAAGGCTAAAAAAGGAGGCAGACATCTTTGGAAGACTGTTTCTAGGCTCTCAAATGGCCATTGTCAAAAAACAAACAGTGGAGTGGATTTGACTAAGCATCAGAAGATGCTTAAACAGTAGCCTGTGACAAGTGAGTGTTAAAAGCTCACAAGGCAGAAAAGAACTTTTCAGAGTGACCTTGTCACAAGAGGTTCTAATGTGTGTAGGCTTTATCAGCTGCTCCGAGTGGGGGTAAAGAGGCATGCATATTTTAAACATTCATTTCATATTCAGTGTGTAAAGTAACTACTGCTTTTCAACTTGTGTGGAGAAAGTATTTATCAATTTATCAAGAAACATACAAGGGAAACCCACCCCATTACCTACTTAGAGAGCAAAATGGAAAATTTTCTCTCTCTCATGCTTTATCTTTTTTGTTCCATCCTAATAGCTCTTTATTTAAAAGGTATTAACATCAGTTAATCAGTCTGAGTCTTTCATTTGAAACTGACTTTTCACTTTCTGCCCTTGATACTGCACATCAGTCTTTAATCACTTAAACGTAATGAATTTTTCTTTATTCACATCTTTCAATCGATAAACTTGAAATTTTGCAAGCACATTCCCACTGGTGTATAACCTGATTTTCAAGACCTGCTGCCTCCCCCAGTGTTATGCTTGTTTTTTTTCTTTCTTTTTTTCCCTTCCCACACCCCACCTCCAGTATTTTAGGGTATCTTATGTAGATAAGAAGTGAGATAGCTTCATCCTGATAATTAACATGCTTGTTTGAGGTTATGAAATGTACATTTGAGAAAGGCCAGGGATTTCCCCCTGAATATCCACTAACTGCTTGAAGTGGCATTTTCATTCTGACTTGGTGTTTTGTTTCACTGCAGCATCCCAGAGCATAGTGAAAGAGTCTATTTTGAAGCCTCAAACATAGTGCTGTTGCAGACCAGAAACAAGAGAGAAAGAGTGGATTTCAGCCTACGCGGATGGTCTTGAAACACAAATGGTTTTTGGTAAGTCATCCAAAGGACTTGACATCTTTCAGCTTTAAATATCATTAGGCATCACTTCATTGGTGTACCAGGACTTCTTCAGGTGCATTGCTATTTCTCTACATCCCAAAGAACAGGACATTTGAGAAAACGTTGTTCCAGTGCAGAGCGCCGAGAGAGCCACCACATTTACTTAGTGTATTTGTTTCTGAAACTTGCAGAATAGTATGATCTGAATAGAATGCATTTGTGGTTAGAAAAAAGAACAAAAGCAAAAACGAAACAAACCCGAACAACTAAACACACAAACAGCAAACACACTACATCTTCCAGATACTCCATTGTAGCTGAAAGCATAAGGGATTAATCACGAGAGGAAGTAGATTCGATTTACTGGCAAGGTTTTTGTCTCTGATCATATCCAGTCAGGTGCCACATAATGAAGTTTCAGTCAATGACAGATCACACATACTACCGTGATCCTATAAGATTATAATACTGCATTTTTGTTGTACGTTAGCCATGTTTAGAAGTGTTTAGAGGCACAAATAGCTGCCATGTGTTAAAGTTGCCTGTGGTATTCACTACGCTAGCATGCTGTCCAGGTTTGTAGCCTAGGAACAATAAGCTATACCATATAGCCGAGGCATGTACCATCCAGGCCTATGTAAGTACTTGGATGTTGCACAGTGACAAAGTCACCTAACGATGCATTTCTCAAAGCATATCCCTGTGACTATTGTGATGGACAAGGTGAGCAATGATGGGGGTGTCCAAGTCCTGTTCAGCAAACATTTGCTGAGTAACCTTTAACTATACATGGGCCCTTGAATGACAATCTTAGTCTGGGGGTTGTATTCAAAACACTCCAAACCATAAATAAATGATAAAACATATCCAGACCACACACTAAAATAATGTGGACTCCCAAGGATGTTTTATCAATCCCATTCGTGGTATTACCTGGAAGCAGAATCCTCAAATTGAAGCCCAGGTCTGCCCCACCTGTCTTGATCAACTTGGAGAACTTACTCATCATCTTGGAATGACTTGCTTTTAAAAATGTATGTGCCTAAATGATCTCCAAGGTCTCCTGCAAATTTATAATTCAGTTCCCTCTAATGCAATTAATTAAATAATTATCCACTTCAGTTTTTGCCGAACAGAATTTCTCTGAGGCCTGGGCAGGCCATTTGCAGAGGGGCTCACTGTCTCGCCAGTGTGGAGGAAAGGAGCCAGGTCCCCAGGGGTCCCTTCTGGTCCCATTTGCCCGTTTGACAGCCAGCCCTTTCATCAAACAGGACTTTCGGCATCTGAAGTAAATAATTTTTTTTTTTTCTTTTGAGATGAAGTCTCACTCTGTCACCAGGCTGGACTGCAGTGATGTGATCTTGGCTTACTGCAACCTCCGCCTCCCAGGTTCAAGCGATTCTCCTGCCTCTGCCTCCCAAGTAGCTGGGACTATAGCCACGGGCCACCAGGCGCTAATTTTTGTTTTTTGTTTTGTTTGAGACGGAGTCTTGCTCTGTCACTAGGCTAGAGTTCAGTGGCACAATCTCGGCTTACTGCAACCTCCGCTTCCTGGATTAAAGGGATTCTCTTGCCTCAGCCTCCCAAGTAGCTGGGACTACAGGCGTGCGCCATCACGCCGAGCTCATTTTAGTATTTTTAGTAGAGATGGGGTTTCACTGTGTTGGCCAGGATGGTCTCAATCTCCTGACCTTGTGATCCCCCCACCTCGGCCTCCCAAAGTGCTGGGATTACAGGCGTGAGCTACCACATCTGGCCTGCAGTAAAAAATTTATTCCCTTGCAGCATTTTTAAAAATGTGGCACAGTGCTTTATGAACATTATATTCATTTTTACTTATATGATTTTCATTGTCATTTATTTTTGTGAAACAGGATCTCTCTCTCTTTGTTGCCCAGGCTGGAGTGCAGTGGTGCAACCACAGCTTTTACTGGGACTGCAGGAGACTGGGTCTATCCTGGCTCTCATTCATAAAGTCTTCGCTGAATTTCTAGGACTTCGCTGACTGGTCTTTCTTTATGAACTTTTGTCTCATTTAGGGCCTGCGTCATATAAAATGCACTGCTATGCATTGCTCTGTGAGTGTTTGCCATCACCCCAACAGGTATGCACAGAGCTTCAGGGCAGGAATCAGATCATCACAGACCAGTAGCTGAGACTACAGGCATGTGCCACCATGCCTGGCTAATTTTTAAATTTTTTGTAGCGACAAGGTCTCACTATGTTGTCTAGCCTGGTTGGAACTCCTGGGCTCTAGCAATCATCTTGCCTTGGCCTCGAAAAGTGCTGGGATTACAGACATGCACCATTGTGCCCGACCTGAATATTAGATCCAAATAAGCGAGATAGGCTTCTTTTGAATTACTGTCCTTTGTTTTTCTTTAGGGGACCTGACCTTTTCCTCGTCTGTGCTTGCCGTCATTGTGTTACTGGTTATCTGCCAGCCAGTTAACCCTGTGAATCCCCACACTTTGTTTTACATTGAACAGCAGTTAGTATTGTTCTTTCCTACTAAACATCCCTTTTCTAAAGTAGAGCTTCACAAATGATGCTCAGATATCAGCTGGCTTTCTGCCTTTGAGTGGTGCACAATTGGGGTTTCATAACAGCATTTTTTTCTCTTACAAATATTAAATTCTGAAGTGCAGGAAACCACATGAATGTGGTAGAACACAAATGCAAGCATAATGTCACCTGGAAGTGCCAGTTGTGTGATTCTCCTGGTGACAGCATCCTCCCTGTAATCAACATAGGAAGCCTCTTTACCTGTTTGCTGGTGGTCTTGTATCCTCTATCCTCATCTCCATGTATGCCGTATGCCATGGCCACCTTGTCACGCTGAATCAGGAGGTTCGATTAAGACAATTGCTTGAGACAGTCTCTATCAAAGTTCTGCCTGACTGCAAGTCCTGGCTGTCACTCACAAAGTCTTCCCTGAAACCTTACGACTTCACTGACTAGTCTCTGTTTATGAACTTCTCTCACATTTAGGGCCTTACAGAAGCCATCTTAGAGAATGTATGCTGTGCATTACTCTGTGAGTGTTTGCCATCAGCACAATTACACATGGGTCGCACATGGCTTCAGGGCAGGAATCAAATCACAGACCAGTGTTTCCCAAGGGTGCTCTAATCCCAGCACCTCCTGCTTTCAAATCACTTGGATGTGTTTATTCAAGTTACTGATTGAGAACACCAGGCTTATGAATCAGAAGTTTTGGGGATGGAGAACCCAGGAAAACTTGACTTTTGCACACTGAGGTTTGATAATAATAGTCTGAAACTAATTGTGCATCCTGCTCTTTGTCCCCTCTCCCACAGAAGAGGGTCCAGGTCTGAGCCTATGGTAGGTGTCCAGGAAATACTTGCTTGTTGATCTAAGCAACATCATGCCATGAGGATTACATTCCCTCGTCAATTGCCCAGCCTTTTCAAGATGTGAGGTCAGCATAGTCTGAACCTTTAGAGACCCACTTTCTTCTGAATATGTAAAGTGTTCCCCTAGGGAAGAGGCTCTTTTGGAAATCTTTTGTTGTCTCCTTATCTTTAACCACTGACTCCATCTGTGGGAATGATAGGAGCCCCTAAGCTTGGGATAGCAGGATGTCAGCTCTGAGGAACTGGGCTGGAGCAGCAGCCTGGGAGAAAGATCTGATGATGGGAATAGGACTGTGCTAAACTAGAAGCTTTATCCTTGGCTTCCAAAGCCACACCTGCTGCCCTTGGCAGTTTATTCTGAGTGGTATTTCTTTCAGCTGTTAGGCCTTGCGGGTTGTCAGTTTTGGTGGCAGAAGAGTGGTCCCACTGCTGACAAGGATCAAGTTTAGCTCTGGTGGACACACATCAAAGCACCCTCAGTGCACAGTGGTGGATTCAGGATTTGAAGCCAATGTTAGCAGACTGCAGTGGTGACACGTGGCTCTCTCTTTCCCTCTGCCTCCTGCTCCAGCAAGGGTATGCCTGGCCTTGGGTGATCCAGGAGAAATTTGTAGGGCGTTGCTGCTTCTGGTGTATCTCCTGAATGCCCTTGCTGGTGGCTCCAGCCCTGGTAGGTGGATATGAAAATTCAAGTTGGAATCCAAACAGAAGAACTCATAGAAGCTTAGCTAGCCTAGAAAGGAACAAGCATGGGCCACCCGTGGTGGGTCACACCTGTAATTCTAGCACTTTGGGAGGCTGAGGTGGGCGGATCACGAGGTCGAGAGATTGAGACCATCCTGGCCAACATGGTGAAACCCCATCTCTACTAAAAATACAAAAATTTAGCCGGGCGTGGTGGCACACACCTGTAGTCCCAGTTACTTGGGAGGCTGCAGCAGGAGAATCACTTGAACCTGGGAGGCAGAGGTTGCAGTGAGCTGAGATCGCACCATTGCACTCCAGCCTGGGCGACAGAGCGAGACTCCATCTCAAAAAAAAGAAAGGAGCAAGTGTGGTCATCAGGACATGTATTAGCTGTTAACCTAACCACTACCAAATGCGTTAACAAATTTGATTGACTTCTTCTCTCTTTTGTTGGCTGTTGCTTACTTCACAGTTTAAGTTGTGACGATCCTGAATTCAGTTCATGTGAAAAAGCAAGCACCCTTAATCACAGTGTTGGGGAAGGATCTTCTTTCTCCCAGGTCTCTCTTCAGTTTTCACTAAAGAAGGTTTGGCAAGCAGAAAGGTATTACCGGGTGGATTCCTCTCAAATTCTCATCTAAGTGAAGGGAGAAAGCACACGTTGCTGAAGCAATGTTAAGGGCACATTAGGCTCTTAATATGTGCTTCATGGAGACCCTAGATTTTCTTCTGCGTAGCTTCTTTCTGTCTGATGGGAGGGAGGGCTGTTTTTGTGATGCAGAAGGCAAGAGCCAGGTTGTCAGCTGCAGAAGAGAAAGGTGCAATTGTGCATAATTGACTTTGAGCCTTTGTTTAAAAGGATGTCAGGTGGAGGAGTAATGAGGGACAAGATTTTAAAAAAATTATAGAGTTCAGGATTTTAGCAAAATACCAGATGCTGGCATTTCTGTTTTGGAGGTCTTTAGTGGAACATGGAATGTGTCCCTGCAAGTAGCCATCCATGATAGGAAAACAGAAAAATTGATTCTCAAAGAGCATTTGTCTAGTTAGAAACGATGTCACTTGTCTCATTTACCTTGAGGCTGCCTTGAGAGGTGCATGATTTCAAGGGACCACCTAAACCATAGGCACTGCTTATGGAGCAGATGTAAATAGGAAAAGCGCCAGTCCAGTACTCCCTCTAAAGACCATGGTTAGGAAGCCCTGGAGGTGCTTTCCAGCTCAGAGGAGTGTAGTTCCCTTCAGGTACTTAAGCCAGCGTTCTGTAAAGCAGCACCCAAAATGCCTTCTGTTAAATGTGTTCTGACTCGCTCCTCTAGCTGATGCTATCACAGGCTAATAATTACATGAGTCCTTCAGAGAAGCTGTGTGGTTTTGCATAGCTGTGAGTAAAACCACACCCATTCAGGAAATGAAATGTACTTTTTTCTAACAGGCATCATCAAAACAGATGCTGATTTACATGGCAGGTCCCCTTCTTTAGTGACAATTTGAGTGCTTTGAAGGGAGGCATTTGCCGTGCATCAAAAGAAATTGGAATTAAACTGGCACACGTGCACATTGCTGGAGTCAAAAGGAAAAGCAGTGACCTAGAGCTTGTTACGGCACGGGCTTTCCCTGAAGGCAGATCTACTATCACGATGTCCTCATCAGCTCTGCACACACAACTAATATTTCTGTCCCCTTCTCTTCCGAGTTTAAGCGCAATGACTTCCAACTGAATATCACATAGGTGTCTTCAACTTGCGTCCAAACCTGACCTTGTCATTATCCTACATTTATGGTCTCCCGTTATGGGCTCCAGGGTCACTAGCCCGCCATTTCTTGATACCGGACACCTCCTCTTCGTCTGCTTCATCCCCAGCTCATATGCTGGAGTTTTGCCACTGAAATATGATAGTTTACCCATTCTTCTCCTCTTCCAGGCCCCTGTTCCGTTGCAGGTCTTCAGCATCACTAGCCTGGACTGCTGCAGCAGCTTCCAAGAGTTCCCTTGCCTAAAGTCTTTTCTTTCTGTGTTCCATTTATTCTTTTCTTGTGAGAATTATCTTATGAAAGAGAGGGTCTGATTGAATTACTCCTATACTTGAAAACCCTTGGTAGTATGTGGAAATCTGGAGAAGCACTCGTAATCTAATGTGTTAAAAGCAAAACTTTAGACAAATTAAATTTCACAGAGTTGAATTCAGCAACGAACTATTTGCAAAGCAGGCAGCTCCTTCCTACTCCCTTCCTCCCCAACCAGAACAGATTTGGGGCAACTGAGAGGCTGCTGTGTAGCTGGGGAAGATTTATAGGCAGAAAAAGGAAAATGATGGACAGAAAACAGAAGTGGGGTACAGAAACAGCCAGGTTGGTTTCAGCTCAGTGTTTGCCTTATTTGAACAGGGTTTGACCAATTGATTGGCTGCCTGTGATTGGCCAAAACTCAGAGATTGGTACAAGAATAGGTTCTAGCCTGTTTACACATCCAGGTAGGTTACAGTTCACTGTATGTAGATAAACCTTTAGGCCAAACCTAAAATATGGAAGAAGGCAGCTTTCGGCTAAACCCAACAAATGTTAAGTATAAAATTCATATTTCAAAATTGTGTAAACACATTTGATTACAAAGCAATGACAAAAATCTATGCCTATCCACAAAGGCCAGAAGTAAATAAAACAAGAATGAAGGTATTTTTAATATTAGGGCAATTTGTGTGTCTGTGTGTGTGTGTCTGTGTGTGTGAGTGTGTGAGAATACTTCTTTGGCAGCAAATGAATATGGTGAAGTAAAAGGAATAATTGAAAGGATTTTGTTAGCTTTCTGCTCCTGATAAGATAAAATGTGAATTTCACTGCATGGCATCTAAGGCCCCTAGGAATTCCTTATCAACTTACCATTTAAATCTCATCTCCCGTGGACTCCCACCCCTTCCATCTCTCCATATAACATTGTTTTTCCTTCCTAAACATACTATGTGTTTAATAACCGTGCATCTGTTCCTGTTGATTCTTCTCTCTTGAGACTCTTGGTCTCTGCCTGGTGAACTCCTACTCATTTGTTGAGGCCTAATTGAAATTCCTGGCCTGGCATGGTGGCTCATGTCTGTAATGTCAGCACTTTGAGGCTAAGGTAAAAGGATTGCTTGAGCCCAGGAGTTCTAGACTAGCCTGGGCAACATAGTGAGATCCTGTCTCTACAAAAAATACAAAAATTAGCTAGGCATGGTAGCCTGTGCCTGTAGTCCTAGTTACTTGGGAGGCTGAGGCTGGAGGATCGTTATAACCAGGGAGATTAAGGCTGCAGTGAGCAAAGATTGCACCATTCCACTCCAGCCTGAGTGACAGATAGACCCCATCTCAAGGGGGAGTAAAAATTGAAATTATCCTCTTGCTGTGTTACCACTATCATATTGCAATTCTTTGTTCATGTAGCTATCTTGAAAATGATTCTTGAGGGCAGAAATTGGCTTATTTTAAACCTGGTATTCCAAGTGTTAAGCCCATTCCTGCATATAATATAGTTTAATAAATATTTACGAAAGTAAGAAGAAAGGAAAGAGCACATTTAGAAATACACAAATAATCCTTCAGGTAAAGTATTAAAAGTGTTTTTGGATAATTATTATTTTATAAAAATTATAAAAATAGATGTTTTTGGTTGAACAGTTTTTACAATAATAGTTGGATTCAGCCTCGCATCATCTAAACTAAACTACTAGGGTATATCTTTGGCATTAGAAAATTCTAACAGCAGATAGAATTGCTTCAGCTTCGCTGCAAACCATATATATGAAGTTACTAAAAATTGCTTTTCTTTTTTTTTCTTTTTTTTTGAGACAGAGTCTCACTCTGTCACCCAGGCTGGAGTGCAGTGGCGTGATCTCGGCTCACTGCAACCTCTGCCTCCCAGTTTCAAGCAATTCTTCTGCCTCAGCCTCCTGAGTAGCTGGGACTACAGGTGCCTGCCACGACTAAAAATTGCTTTTTTAACATTTTATTTCATGCATAATCATGTCGGCGAAATCAGAAATCCAAATAAATGACACATCCAGTTCTGGCCACATTTTGTGAATATCTGGTATTTTTTTCTTAAGGGAATTTAAAAAGCCGAGACTGGGTAACATTAAAGGGTTGATGTAACATTTTCAATTCTGAAAGGCTACTCTGCTCTAGGAATATACTTGTTACTATTTTTTTTTCATTTCTAAGAATTCTGTTTGGCTAAAATACCAAAAGAGAAAAAAATAACTTGGCTTAAATAAAATGAAAAGTCATCTCCAAAATTAATTTGGCTCCTCAAAAGTTCTTTTCAAAAGAAGGAATCGGGTGCTTTTTAATATTACATGTCAAAAATGCCACTAAAAAGAAAATCATCATTTACACTTGTGACAAGGAATTCAGAATGGAATTTTGTGAAGATTAGTGTGTGAGGCATGCTACTCACATCTTTTAAAATAATATTTTGTTTGAGATTTGTCGCTTTTTTTTTTTTTGCATGATATCCCTGCCTAGCCTTCAGTTTTCTTGTTTATAAATTGATGACAAAAGGTGAACTGTCATTGGATTAACTAATTAAGAAATCAGTCATTCAACATTTATTGATTGACTGCTGACTTGAAAGTATTAAATACCCACATCACTTTTCAGCATTTCATGGAAGTTGATTGTTATCTGTTTTGCAGAGTAAAGAAACTTAGCTGAATTTCTTTTCTTTTCCTTTAAGACGGAGTCTCACTCTGTCACCAGACCGGAGTGCAGTGGTGTGATCTTGGCTCACTGCAACCTCTGCCTCCCAGGTTCAAGCGATTCTCCTGCCTCAGTCTCCCAAGTAGCTGGGACTACAGGCATGTGCCACCACGCCCAGCTGATGTTTGTATTTTTAGTAGAGACGGGGTTTCACCATGTTGGCCAGGATGGTCTTGATCTCTCGATCTCATGATCTGCCTGCCTTGGACTCCCAAAGTGCTGGGATTACAGGTGTGAGCCACTTGCCCAGCCCCTTAGCTGGATTTCTTATTTATCTGTCTTGATCTTTGCATTCATTTAAAAACCTGACCCTTCAGCTGTTTACAAGATCCATCACGAAATATACCATGCCTAAGTTGAGTGAATGCAGACTCCCAGTTTCCCTTTAGCTATTCTCTGTTGCACTAGCCATGGGGTTGCAAGCTTTTTTGGTGACTGTCCCAGTTCATTCATCAGGAGGTACTGACTATATTGTATTGCTCTTTTGTGAGAGCCAGCACTCAGAAGCATCCTGAATACCTAGTGACAAAAACTCAGGAAGGCAATTAGACTATGACGCTGTTCGTTACAACATAAGGTGCCTTTCAATATAGTAGGTGCTCATGTTGAACTGCCCTCTGCAGACTATATCTATCTATCTATCTATCTATCTATCTATCTATCTATCTATATGTCCATGTGGTGATATAATGGCTGTACCCTCTCCAAGATTGCCTGGTGTTGGTTAGCAGGAAAGGAAGTATCTGTAAGCAACAGTAGTTTCAATTAGGAAGGATATAAAAGAGAAGTAAACTATTCCTGAAATCTTAAGGATCTACATACAGACCAGAGTACCTTGATGCATCCAAAAATTTTATATTATTTTTGAGACAGATTTTGTTCTTGTTTCCCAGGCTGGAGTGCAGTGGCACAGTCTCAGCTCACTGCAACCTCCGTCTCCCAGGTTCAAGTGATTCTGCCTTAGCCTCCTGAGTAGCTGGGATTACAGGCATGTGTCACCATGCACAGCTAATTTTTGTATTTTTAGTAGAGATGGGGTTTCATCATATTGTCCAGGATGATCTCAATCTCCTGACCTCAGGCAATCCACCCGCCTTGCCCTCCCAAAGTGCTGGGATGACAGGTGTGAGCCACCATGCCTGGACTTATTTTCTTTTTCCAGCATTATTGAGGTATGATTGACAAGTAAAATTGGTGTACAACACGATGCTTTGATATACATTTATATTGTGAAATGTTTATTATCATTAAGTTAGTTAACACTTTCATCACCTCACACAGTAATTTTTTCTTGCCTGGTGAGAACATTTAAGATTTACTCTCAGCAGACTTTAAGTGTAAAATACAGCGTTGTTAGTCATAGTCGCTATGTTGTTTATTCAGTCCCCAGATCTCAAAGTTTTAAAATCTAGTCTGAAACAACTGATAACAGCCGTCATTTGTTTTCTTAGGTACACAATATATAGTTACAGTGCTGCTGGGAAACAGTATGTTGTGTTGAAAATGTAGGTTCTTTTTTTTTTTTTTTTGAGACTGAGTCTTACTCTGTCACCAGGCTGGAGTGCAGTGGCACGATTCAAGTGATTCTCCTGCCTTAGCCTCCCAGGTGGCTGGGATTACAGGATTACAGGATTACCCACCACCACATCCAGTTAATTTTTGTATTTTTAGTAGAGATGGGGTTTCACCATGTTGGCCAGGATGGTCTTGAATTCCTCCCTTGTGATCCGCCCGCCTTGGCCTCTCAAAATGCTGGGATTACAGGTGTGAGCCACTGCCCCCAGCCAAAAAGTATAGGTTCTTGAGGCAAACTTCCTGGGTTTGAATACAGAACTTCTACTTAATAGCTGTGTAATGTTGAGCAATTGACTTAATCTCTTTGGGTCTCAGTTTATCTGTCCATGAAATAAGAAAAATAAAACAGCATCGATCAGAATTGCTGTAAAAACTAAATGAGTCTTGATGCACATAAAGCTTTCAAAAAATGGTAGCTGTTGTTACCATATCACTTTCATGGAATTCCATGAGTTACTCAGTTTGTAGTAAAATTTTTCCAGTGTTTATTCTTCATGCCTTCCTACAAACTTGGTTTGGGAATTTATACTGTTAGGGTAGCTGAAACATGTAGGTGAACCCAGCTAGGGAGGGTGAAGCAATGCTGTGATAACACAAAGGAGTAGGATATTAGTCTGATTCCGGAGCGGTGAGGGCTTGGAGGGAGCATCGGAGCTGACCTGGAAGAATGGCTAGGATTCCACCGGACAGAGCTGGGAGCAAGGCTTTCCATACAGGAGGACATGTGCCCAAAGGCATGGAGAAGGGAGAGGGCAGAGCATATTTGAGGAAAGCTGCAGACCAGTTTGGGCACAGGGTTAAGGTGTGTGAGGTGGAACAGTGGGAGACTGTGAAGAAGATAGTCTGATTTCATAATAATGATAACACTGAGTGTGAACTGTTTGTTGAGTGGTACCATATATCAGATTCTGTTGTTGGGGCTTTATATAAATTAGCTCTGATTACAACTCCCTTTAACATAGCTATCCCCATTTTACAGATGAGAGAATGGAATTAATCCCTGCCCCCCCCCTCTTTTTTTTGAGACCGATTCTCACTCTGTCACCAGGCTGGAGAGCAGTGGCGTGATCTCGGCTCTCTGCAACATCCGCCTCCTGGGTTCAAGCTATTCTCCTGCCTCACCCTCCCGAGTAGCTGGGATTATAGGCACCCGCTACCACGCCCAGCTAATTTTTGTATTTTTAGTAGAGATGAGGTTTCACCATCTTGGCCAGGATGGTCTCAATCTCTTGGCCTCATGATCCACCCGCCTCGGCCTCCCAAAGTGCCCGGATTACACGCGTGAGCTACCGCACCTGGCCAGTCCCATTTTTTCTTAAGTGGTGGAGAGCCACTGAAGGTTGTTGAATAGGAGAGGGTCATGATCACACTTAGCAGGGATTTACTTATCTGCTTTTTATATTCTCTGGAGTTGTAGACACATAATGGATTTTTGTTTTGTTTAAGAGACAGTGTCTCGCTCTGTCACTCAGGCTAGAGTGCAGTGATGTCATCATAGCTCACTGCGTCCTTGGCCTCCTGGGCCCAGGTGATCCTCCCACCCCAGCTTCCCAAAGCTCTGGAATTATAGGCATGTGCCACCATACCTGGCTCATTTTAAATTTTTTTCTGTAGAGATGGGTTCTTGCTATGTTGCCCTGGCTGATCTGGAGCCCTGCATTCCAGCAATTCTCCTGCTTGGCCTCTCAAAGTGCTGGGATTACGGGCATGTGCCACCGCACCTAGCCTTGTAGATATATCTTGCACCATCCTGAACTCCCCAGAGGAGTGGTACTAGACCGTTAGTATGGTGACTATGCCATAAATACTGGTGAAGTCTGTTTTCAAAGCTTCCTCAACAAAACTCTGGAAACATGTATTGTACATTTTCCTTTTTAAAGAAGAAATAAACTGGTTAAGTTCTTGAGCAACTCTGTTTTGCCTGTGCATGTTTCGTCTCATTTGATCCTCACAGGAAATCTTAAAGGTAGAGAGTGTAAGTTTTGCATTTAAATTCTATGTTATTAATATTATAATGGAGGAGGTCACTGGGACTGAAGAGTGTGACGCCACTTGGAGATGGCAAAGCTGGGATTCAAACCGTGGCTCCTTCGCCCTTGGTCTGTAGTCGGCCACCACCCCCGCTCTAGTGAACCTCTCTTTTATTGTGCTGTTTTCCAGGCTCCACTAGGTATTTCTTTTCCTTTTTTTTTTTTTTTTTTTGAGGCGGAGTCTCGATCTGTCGCCCAGACTGGGTGCAGTGGCGTGATATCGGTTCACTGCAATCTCCTCCTCCTGGGTTCAAGTGATTCTTCTGCCTCGGCCTCCTGAATAGCTGGGATTACAGGTGCATGCCACCATGCCTGGCTATCTACTAGGTATTTCTTCCACTGGTTTAAGTCCACTTTGCTAAGCAAGTACACTGTTGCTTTTAAGGAAACGAAAGCCCACAAGGACCCCATCTATTTTGCATAGATTGAACGGAAAGAAATTATTTTCAATAATCTGTCTTCAGGACCAGAATTCTTCTAAATGACACTGCTGGCAGCTGGCCATCTCTGGGAGCCCATCAGACGAGCCACCACTTGTATGAGCCTAGCATCCTGTGTTGGGTCGGCATGCAAAGTTGACTAATTCTTCACAGTAGATGCAGTTTGGGTGTGAGTACCTAGCAGGAACCCTAGATATTTAAGGCAAGTACTTGGCATCTTCCATCGGTGGAACCCACATTTATTATCTAAAAGACACATGGCAACAGGCAGTGTAATGTTTGCTTCCAAAGATGCCCTGGAATTTGGAATGACATTTAGTGAAAGGGGAAATTTCAATTTATCAAAAGTCATGGCCAGTGAACCTACAAGCACACATTATTTAAATTTGGGCCAAATCTGTATTTATTAACGTGAACAGTTTTGGAGTGGTTATCTGCTCTACAAAATCGATCTGCTGTTAAGAGTCTCAAAAATACCAGATCTGCTTGATGCATTTAAATCAGGATGTGTAAATCTTTGGCATCCATGCTGGTGCTGATTTTCAGAGGCTTAGCTCACGTGCAGCTGTGCCCACTTTGCAGAAATGGACACGGTGACCTTGACTTTCCTGGTGAGCAGCCACGTCAGTATCATCCCTTCCCATGCCTGGCACCATTCTCACCCACTTTGGAGAGCCAGCACACAACAGCACACTGTGTCTCAGGGACCAGGCTATCCATCAGATACCCTACTCTAGAAGTGTCCTTAATTTGATTTTTAAAACATATATAAATATATAGTGTGTGTACACAGACACATACACCATAACATTTACCATTTTAACCATTTTTTTTTTGAGATGGAGTCTCACTGTGTTGTCCAGGCTGGAGTGCAGTGGCGTGATCTCGGCTCACTGCAACCTCTGTCTCCTTGGTTCAAGTGATTCTCCTGCCCCAGTCCCTGAGTAGCCGGGATTTCAGGTGCCCACCACTGCACCCAGCTAAATTTTTGTATTTTTAGTAGAGACGGGATTTTACCATGTTGGCCAGGATGGTCTCAATCTCCTGACTTTGTGATCTGGCCACCTCAGTCTCCCAAAGTGCTGGCATTGCAGGCGTGAGCCACCATGCCTGGCCCCCATTTTAACCATTTTTAAGTGTACAATTCAGTGGCGTTATACATATTCCCAGTGTAGTGCAATCATCTCCACTATCTATTTCCAGAACCTTTTCATCGTCCTAAACAGAAGCTCTGTATCCATCAGACAATAACACTCCATTCTCTCCTCCCCTAGCCCCTGGTAACCTCTATTGCACGCTCTGTCTCTATGAAGTTTCTTATTTTAGGGACCTCACGGAATCATACAATATTTGCCCTTTTATGTCTGGCCCATAATTTAGTTTTTAACAACAGTGTTTCGGATATACTGTTCTGTTCTAAGGTATTTGTTATCAATACTTTATTATGTCAATATTTATCAGTAAGCTCTCCTTCTAATTTCAGAAACTGGGTTGTATGGGAATATGGGCACAGAGAAGATACAGATTTTTGTCCACCTTAATAACTGAAGAGAATAACAAACTCTTTCTGAGACATAGTTTCATGTGCCTCTTTGGAGTTGATTTCCCCTTACTTTATTTTAACTCCTGTTTGGCCCAAATTCTTCTCAGAATTTCTGCAAGCAGGCTTATAGTCTTGTGTTCTTTTCTTCTCTTTTAATTAATTAATTAATTTATTTATTTATTTTTGAGGCAGGGTCTCACTTTCTCTCCCAGGCTGGAGTGCAGTGGTGCAATCTCAGCTCACTGCAGCCTCGACCTCCCGGCCTCAAATGATCTTCCTGCCTCAACTTCCTGAGTAGCTGGGATTGCAGGTGTGGACCACACACCTGGCTAATTTTTGTATTTTTTGTAGAGACAGGGTTTTGTCATGTTGCCCAGGCTTGTTTTGAATTCCTGGGCTCAAGCAATCTACCTGTCTTGGCCTCTCAAAGTGCTGGAATTACAGGCATAAGCCACTGCACCTTGCCAGGCTTATATTTCTGTAGTGCCTGTTAGGAAGAGTTCAGAATTTTTTAGACACAGGCATAGTTCAGAGATATTTTTTTCTCTTTTTTTGAGATAGAGTCTTGCTCTGTTGCCTAGGTTGGAGTACAGTGGCACCATCTCAGCTCACTGCAAGCTCCACCTCCTGGGTTCAAGCAATTCTCCTGCCTCAGCCTCCCAGTTAGCTGGGACTACCCGCACCTGCCACCACGTCTGTCTAATTTTTGTACTTTCAGTAGAGATGGGTTTCACCATATTGGTCAGTCTGGTCTGAACTCCTGACCTCAGGTGATCCACTCATCTCAGCCTCCCAAAGTGCTGGGATTACAAGCATGAGCCACTATGCCTGGCTGCTCAGAGATATTTCGGGTTCACTTATAGACCATAGCAGTAAAGCAAATATGGCAATACAGCAAGTTACACGAATTTTTTGGTTTTCCAGTGCATATAAGTTATGTTTACACCATACTGTAGTCTATTAATTATTCATTGATATTTCATCTAAAAAAACCAATGTACATGACTTAATTTTAAAATGCTTTATTGCTAAAAACTGCTAACAGTCGTCTTGTTATATGTAAATTTTGGGTGCCGCAAAAGAAGTAGCACTCCAATATGAGTTTCCTCAGCAAAGCAATTTGCTTCTGTAGAAGGATGCGTCTGACAGATGGAGCAATGGCAGGCACACACCTGGACAAGGGAAAGGAAGGGGTACTTATTCCTGATGCAAGTAGCCTCTACTGCTCTCTTGTTCCCTTATTGGCTAGGGTTAGACTGCACAGTCTAAGCTAATTCTGATGGGTTATTTTAGAGTGGGCGTATGAACCAGAGCGGCTGAGTGGGGTGGTTTGGCAGGAAGGATGGTTATGGGACAGGTCAGAGCAGGTGACCAGGGGTGACTCAGGTCAAAGCAGGTGACCAGGGCAGGTTACTGGAGTAGGTGACCGGGTTGAGTCAAGACGGAGCAGGGGACTGAGGAAACAGCTGTGAAACTACTGATTAGAACTGGTGGAAAAGGTTTTTACTGAAACTACATGGAAGTTAAACTTTAAAATGGAGAATTAAAGAATAAGAGAGTTGAACATACTGACATACTGACTCTTTGAAGAGAAACTTGGAGTTCACTATGTCTAACATCTTCATTGAACCATAATCATTTTGTCGGTGAAGGCTCTTGCCTCTACAGTGATGGCTACTGACTGATCAGGGAGGTCGTTGCCGAAAACTGGGGTGGCAGTGGCAACTTTTTAAAATTAGACAACAATGACACTCGCCACATCTACTGACTCTTCATGAAAGAATTCTCTGTAGTATGCACCATTGTTTGAGAGTAGAACTTTCAGTTAAACTCAGTCCTCTCAAACCTGTCACTGCATCAATGAAGTTTATGTAATATTTCAAATCTTTTGTTGTCATTTCAACAGTATTCACAGCATCTTCATCGGGAGTGGATTCCATCTCATGAAACCACTTTCTTTGCTCCTCTGTAAGAGGCAACTCCTCATCTGTTAAAGTTTGATCACGAGATTGCAGCAATTCAGTCACATCTTCAGGCTCCATTTCTAATTCTGGTTTTCTTGCTGTTTCTACCTCACCTGCAGTGACTTCCTCCACTGAAGTCTTGAATCCTTCAAGTCATCCATGGGGGTTGGAATCAACTTCTTCCATACTCCTTTTCATGTTGACATTTTGACCTCCTCCCATGAGTCAAATGTTCTTAATAATATCCACAATGGTGAATCCTTTCCAGGAGGTTTTCAATTTACTTTTCTGAGATCCACCAGAGGAATCACTTTCTGTGGCAATAATAGCCTCACAGAATGTATTACTTAAATAATAAGACTTGAAAATAAAAGTTACTCCTTGATCCATGGGTTGCAGAATGGGTGTTGTGTTAGCAGGCATGAAAACAACATGAATCTCCTTGTATATGTCCATCAGAGCTCCAAGGTGAGTGATCAGGTGCATTGTCAATGAGCAGTAATAATTTGAAAGGAATCCCTTTTTCTGAGAAGTAAGTCTCAACAGTGGGCTTAAAATATTCAGTAACCTGTGGTATAAATAAATATGCTTTCATCCAGGATTTGTTGTTCCATTTCTATAGCACAGGCAGAGTAGATTCAGTATAATTCTTAAGGGCTCTAGGATTTTTGGAATGGTAAATGAGCATTGGCTTCAACTAAAGTCACCAGCTGCCTAGCTCCTAACGAGGGAATAAGCCTATGCTTTGAAGCTTATAGTCGGGCACTGACTTCTCCTCTCTAGCTATGAAAGTCTTAAATGGGCCGGGCACGGTGGTTCACGCCTGTAATCCCAGCACTTTGGGAGGCCGAGACGGGCGGATTACGAGGTCAAGAGATCGAGACCATCCTGGCCAACATGGTGAAACCCCTTCTCTACTAAAAAGTACAAAAATTAGCTGGGCGTGGTGGCATGCGCCTGTAGTCCCAGCTACTAGGGAGGCTGAGGCAGAAGAATTTCTTGAACCCAGGAGGCGGAGATTGCAGTGAGCCAAGATTGCACCACTGTATTCCAGCCTGGCGCCTGGCAACAGACCAAGACTCTGGCTCAAAAAAAAAAAAAAAAAAGTCTTAAATGGCATTTTCTTCCAATGGAAGGCTGTTTTGTCTACGTTGAAACTCTGTAGCCACCTTCATCAATGATCTTAGTTAAATTTTCTGGTTAACTTGCTGCAGCTTCTACATCAGTATTTGGAGATTTCTTTCCTCAAATCTCACAAACCAACCTCTGCTAGCTTCAAACTTTTCTTCTCCAAGTCCCTCACGTCTCTCAGCCTTCATAGAATTGAAGAGAGTTAGGGTCTTGGTCTAGATTAGGCTTTGGCTTACGGGAATGTTATGGCTGGTGTGACCTTCTATCCAGACCACTCAAACTTTCTCTGTATCAGCAATAAGGCGGTTTCACTTTCTTATCATTGGTGAGTTCACTGGAGTATCACTTTTAATTTTCTTCAAGAACCTTTCCTTTGCATTCACAGCTTGGCTAACTGTTCAGTCACAAGAAGCCTGGCTTTCAACACATGTCAGCTCCCAGCATGCCTTCCTCGCTAAGCTTAATCATTTCTAGTTTTCTTAAAGTGAAAGGTATGTGACTCTTCCTTTCACTTGAATATTTAGAGGCTATTTTAGTGTTATTAATTGGCTTAATTTCAATATTCTTTTGAGATGGAGTCTTGCTCTGTCACCGAGGCTGGAGTGCAGTGGCACGATCTTGGCTCACTGCAACCTCCGCCTCCCGGGTTCAAGAGATTCTCGTGCCTCAGCCTCCTGAGTAGCTGGGACTACAGGCGCATACCACCACGCTCGGCCAATTTTTTGTCTTTTTAGTAGAGACAAAAAATTTCACCGCGTTAGCCAGGATGGTCTTGATCAACTGACCTTGTGATCCACCCTCCTTCGCCTCCCAAAGTGTTGGAATTACAGACATGAGCCACCACGCCCAGGCAATTTCAATATTCTTGTGTCTGAGAAACCAAGGAGGCCTGAGGGGAGGGAGAGAGAACATTGGAGCAGTCAGAACACACACGACATTTATCGATTAAGGTCACTACCTTATATTGGGTGTGTGGTTCATGGTGCCCCCAAACAATAACAATAGTAACGTCAGAGAGCACTGATCTCAGATCACCATAACAGATACAACAGCGCAGAAGTTTGAAATATTGTGTTACCAAATGTGGCAGAGAGACACAACGTGAGCACATGCCGTGGGAGAGATGATGCTGGTGTTGCTGACAACAGGGTTGTCACAGAACTTCAATTTGAAACAAAAATGCAGTATCTGCAAAGCACAATAAAGTGAAATGCAATAACATGAGATGCGCCTGTTGCGTCTTTTAACTGATGTGTCCTTTATTCTTTTCATTAAAAAAATAATGTTCTGTCCACCTGCCTCTGTCCAGCGACAGGCAGTAACACTTGACGCCTACTGTTGGAGAATTGGTGAATCACAGCCCACCACTTGTGGTGCTATTACTCAAAGACGTATTCCTTTCTGCAGAGAAGTGAAACAATGTAATTTTACCGCAGCACTGGAATTGTAGTAGAGGTGAACATAATTCTTCTATATACATCTTTAATAAGCCACAATTAAAAGTAGTGAGTTGGCATGTCAGAGTGAATGTGTTATTTTCAGATTTCTGTTAGAACAATGGCTCCTGCTGGTTGAAGCTGTACTTCCCTGGCCCCCTGGGTTTCCAAAAGCCTTAAGAAAGAAAGCCCAGGGGCCAGGTATGGTGGCTTACGCCTGTAACCCCAGCACTTGGGCAGGCCAGGGCAGGCGGATCACCTGAAGTCAGGAGTTTGAGAACCAGCCTGACCAACGTGGAGAAACTCTGTCTCTACTAAAAATACAAAATTAGCTGGGCGTGGTGGCACATGCCTGTAATCCCAGCTACTCAGGAGGCTGAGGCAGGAGAATCACTTGAACCTGCAAAGTAGAGGTTGCGGTGAGTTGAGATCGGGCCCTTGCACTCCAGCCTGGGCGAGACAGCGAGACTCCAGCTGTTAAAAACAAAAAACAAAACCAAAAAGCTTAGGAGGATCTAATCTATGAGCTGAGAGTTAATAGGACAGTAATGACTTCTTTCAGTACTAAGGTAGTCAGATTGGCTTCAAATCCCTGAAGGCCGTGATTCTCAAAGCTCCTTTCACCGTATCGCTTTTTCTGCTGGTAAGAGGATGATGCTATGGATTGATTTAAAGTTGAGGCACTCACCTGTTTTCGCTCTTTTCTGTTGCTACGGCTGAGATGAACTGGAGTGCTCTCCCTGCTTTAGATTGGTGGTTTGGGTTGCAGAGGCAGAACATTGTGTGTTGTCAGGAGCCTTTTCCTCTGTTTGCGTAGAACCAAGCCTAAGCACATCGATTTTAGGAGCAATGTGCTAGATGGACCATTCAGCGCTGTTCCTGCCACACCATCTCTGCATTTAATTATAGCCACTGACTAGCTGCAGGATGATATTAATCTGGGCTACTTGCTTGGGAACCTGTGGATGGGTTTCCATAAACTAGACATTGCTGCATGATAAATGACTGTGGGATACAGGTTTTCCTGATGAGGTAGTAAAGCCACATATTGGAATTCATTTAACAGCTTATCGACAACATAACCTGTAAATGTTTCTGTTTAGCCACCTGTTTAGCCACAGCAAAAATGTATACTCCAGTGTTTACCATATGCTTGGCATCAAAGGGAGTTATAATGAAATATGTTGATCGTGGTCATTTATAGGCATTCCCACCGCTGTGCTGTGTGCATGCATTGTGGGCCAGGAAGATTTATCTGGAAGCTAGTGACATTTTAGCATCAAGGCCTCTCACTCATGTAGGCCCTAAGATCCTGTACCTAATTTTATATTGATAATTTTGTGCACTTTTTTT
Organism: Cacajao melanocephalus; assembly: GCA_963573385.1. Taxonomy (NCBI): domain Eukaryota; kingdom Metazoa; phylum Chordata; class Mammalia; order Primates; family Pitheciidae; genus Cacajao; species Cacajao melanocephalus. The sequence continues at coordinate 123,991 of CAUYLG010066464.1, forward strand.
TTTTTTGAAAGAGCATCTAGCTCTGTCATTCAGGCTGAAGTGCAGTGGCATGATCTTGGCTCACTGCAGCCTCAATCTCCGAGGCTCAAGTGATCCTCCCACCTCAGCCTCCTGAGTAGCTGTGACTAGATGCGTGTGCCACCATGCCCAGCTGATTTTTGTATTTTTTTTGTAGAGATGGGGTCTCACCATGTTGCCCAGTTTTGTCTTGAACTCCTGGGCTCAAATGATCCTCCACCTCAGCCTCCCAAAGTTCTGAGATTACAGGTGTGAGCGACCGTGCATGGCCCTTGAGCTCTTTTCTTAAAGACCCTAACACCCCATATATGCTCCTCCACTCCTTGACTAACTTTATAAACTGCAGACCCCACAGACTGGATCCACCCCTGACTATGAATATGTATGAGTTATGCATATATGCATTAATTAAAACATACTTCTCTTTCATACTAGTATGTGAAATTCCAAAAAAATCTGCCAGCCCACAAATTAGCAAAATTGAAGGGCTGTGCCCACCTCCACCAGTTGTTTCCAAGGAAATTTATATCTTGGACATTTGGCAGATAATAATATTATGTTTGACTGATAGTGATCATGTCCTAAATTTCCCAGGCTGATGAGTCATAATTGTGATTCACATATTTCTGGGAATCCCCCCCACAACTCACGATTTGCCTGGCGTAGTATGCAGTATATCAGAGTTTTTTAGGTGTTTAGCACAACTAAACTATATCACTTCTTGTCCCATGCCAATTCAAGAAAAATTAATTTAATGGCTATTTTATGAAACATTTTTTCCGAACTTGACGTGGATATTTTAAGATAATCCTCCCGGCTAAGAATTCACTTGTTATAGGTGACTCTGATTGAAGAAACAGCTGTTGACTTCTGGAGTGCTGAATTAGTTCCTTTCTTCCTTTTTCAAAGAGTTCTTTTATTGTTCTCAGGCTGTTGTGAGGTGTAAAAGCTAATTTAGTTTAGATTATTATTATTTTTTTTTGAAAGAAAGAAAAAGAGAAAAGAAGAAAGAAAGAGTGAAAGAAAGAAAGAAAAAGAATGTAAGAGAGAAAGAAAGAGGACGAGAAAGAGGGAGAGAGAATGGGATTCTTGTTCTATTGCCCAGGCTAGAATGCAGTCTGAAAATGGGTATTAAAAACCTCTTTTATGCCAATAATTGTGCTTAACAATGGAGACAGGAAGGAATAAGAGATGAAAATAACAAACAAGCAGCCAACCAATATTTTATTTAAACCTGTGAAATGCTATGCAATTGCTGAGGA
>CAUYLG010066465.1:0-37777 GCA_963573385.1 Cacajao melanocephalus
GACGATCCTTTGGCTTCTCTGCAACTCAGCATCCAGCTGCTATTTTTTCTTTTCTTTTTTTTGAGATGGATTCTCGCTGTCGCCAGGCTGGAGTGCAGTGGTGTGATCTCGGCTCACTGAAACCTCTGCCTCCTGGGTTCAAGCGATTCTCCTGCCTCAACCTCTGAAGTATCTAGGACTACAGGCACCTGCCACCATGCCTTGCCAATGTGTGTGTGTGTGTATGGTCTTTTTATTTTATTTTATTTTATTTTATTTTTTACTAGAGATGGGGTTTCACCTCACACCATGTTGGCCAGGCTGATCTCAAACTTAAGATCTCAGGTGGTCTGCCCACCTCAGCCTCCCAGAGTGCTGGGATTATAGGTATGAGCCACCGTGCCAGCCTTTTAAAATTTTAACTCAAAATGCACCCTATTTATTGCTTAAAATTCCTTTCAATGTTAACATTCGGATCCACATGCAGAAAAATGATCATGTAAATCAAATCATGTAAATCACAGAGTTCTGTGACCTCACTCCATGACTAAACTTGTTTTCTTCTCAAGTAATAAAAGCACACATATACTGAAAAATTAGAGGAGCAGTGAACAGTGCTAATTGTTTTATATACATTTTTCTTATGTAATCAGCAAACCAACCCTTCCAGGGAGTTGCCTTGTGATCCCCATTTATATAAGGAAATCTTGAAATGCCTGTAAGCACACAGCTAGATAGAATGTGGCAGAAAAAAAGATCCAATTTTTTAAATTTCATACCTATACCCTTAATTATTAAGTCATACAGAGTCTCCATTTAATAACCTATGCTTTATGGACAGTCACAAATGTCTGCCTCATTTTATAAGTCATGACAAAGCCTAAAGTCAGATTTCTGAAATATGTAATCACACTAGATCTTTCAACAAAGGCTCCATAAATATGTGAATATAGTTTCCATCTTCAGTTACGAAAATAACCCTTGCTCATATTTTTGTATTCCTCTTTTTAATGGGACCCCTGCCACAAGTTTCAGGTTTATGCCAGATGGTTGTAAATTGAAAAACAAATAAAAGGAGAAATAAAATATCCTTTTCCTTCTGCTCCCTGGCCACATGTATCCAATAAAAACAATAGAGAGCATATTAGTTTTGATAATTAATTGACTTTTACCAAAGAGTATGTTACCTTAAGAAAAAATCTTACAAAAAGATTTTACGTGGCACTAGGGAATGAGTGTCCTTTTAACAAAGTAAGAGAAAAGGAACTCTAAACAAAGGTAAAATTTATAATACATATTTCTAGTAATAAAGAGCTCAAATCAGTGACATTCTGAGTCTCTCATGGTACTGCAAGTTGGCTGGAAATGGTGATAGTGGAAGAGAAATTTTACTGAACCATAAAAAAATCTGTCAAATGATAGAGCTCTCTTTTTGAACCATTCTTCAGTCTTGTCAGACTACTTTCTTTTATTATATTTAAGAATTCAACAGAGAAGAAGAATCTATTTCCAAAAAAGCCAGAGGAAAATAGAAGTGTCTTCATTCCTTTTGCAAATATTCTCCCATGTTATGAGAAAAGAAAGCCATTCTGACAGAAAGAGTGAAGAATGTGCTCGCTGAATCTCTTTTATTGTACAATCTCATCTCTCTTCCTTTGTCTACCTTGTCATATTTCACAGTCATTTCTTCACCTTGTATCATCAAGCTTTTTTACCTTTTTTTCTGATCTTTCCCATTCTTCTTAATAGTCCCTTTTCTTCATCTCCCTTACCAAAATAAACCATTTTTCATCTTCATACAGTATATACTTTCTTTTTTCTTCACTGTGACATTAATTCCTTACTTCTAAATGGGGTAATAGGAAATTGAATTACTACTAATTTCCTTCTGGTCTAAGTGGAATAGTGAAAAATCAATAACTGGGAATAGGCCAACCAAAAGTCTTGTCGAAGCCCATTGATCAGTAAAATAACATCTAGGATGTGTGTGTGTGTGTGTGTGTAGATGTGTACTTTTTCTTTGTATGTTTTCATGTGTGTGTGCCTATGTGTGGTATAGATGTATTTGTGTATGTATGCATATGTGTGTACATGTTTCTGTGTGTGCTGTGGGTCTGTGCTGGTAAAAATATCCAATGTATAGGTAACTCATGTCAGATCTTGAAAAAAGAGGTAAGCCTTGAATATATTTTAAGTAGGTTTCTGGTGAGTTCAGAAACCAGATTTGTCTTCAATTAAAATCTGATGTGATAAAAATTCAAGAAAAATAGACTTGCAAAAGTAATTCTGTAAGTAAGGAAGTGGAAGGAAGATATGTTGTTTGCATTTTATAATTAATAAAGTAATTGTATTAGTAAGATAAATCAAAATCTAAATTTCTAGTGCTATTTATTGTACATAGAAAAAGGTCACATTTATTCGCAAAGGTAAATAATTTGTTTCTGATTCATTTTCTTCCACAGTGTGCTCATTGTGAAACCAATGAAGCTGCTACAAATCCAATCCAATTAATTCATTAATATAGTTATAGGGCAACATTTCCAGTGATAATAATGCCCTTATTTTATTGACTCAAGTGAAGTTCCATTGATATTTTCTGAAGGGTTATTATAATCAGGAGTCAAATACTTGCCTATGTACTAGTAGATTCAGTCAGGTTTACACAAATAGCCATGGCTTCAGTGTAACTCTTAAAAATATGTTTTAAATGTCATTTCTATGGTATATTAATTTGTAAGCAACAATACACAGAAAGTCCCATTTTCTAGACCAATGCTGAAAAGATGAAAATGCCTATTCCAATAAATATTGCAATACAAATTAGTAAATAGTATTTTATTTGAAAACTGAAAGTAAATATCAAGCACAATGTTTCTCTTAATACAAAATCCCTCATTAATGTTTCTAGTCTCCAGTTTTATTTTCTACATGCTTAGTGAACCATATGTTCCTTCTAAGAGATAGTTTCATAAATGTGTCTTTCTCAGGAAAGCAAGCATGAGAGGAATAAGATGAACAGGTGATGGTGTTCTCTGTTATTATTATTGATAGAAGTCATGAAGAACCTAATGCAGTTGAACTAAGTAAGCCATATGGAAACAAAAAGAAGTCATATTCTTATTTGATTCTACATAAGTAAATTCTACATATAAAAAAAAAAAGCTACCATAGAATTGTAAATGATTCTCTCTGTTAAAGAAGTACTGGTGGTAACATTTCAGAATAATACAAAGACGAACATATAAAACTGAAACATAATGGTATAATGAGCTTCTTTTATCCTATTGCAATGATATTTAGGTAAAACTAAATGCTATAATTTATATTTGTGTTCTAAGTTTTATATCAACCTATCACAAATTGGTGAAACTAAGAAGCTCAATCAGAAAATAAATTACACTGTGTTCTAACAACTTTTTTTTCCTAGATAACTTTGTACTAAATATAAGGCTGAAACAAATGTTGATATAAAATAATCCAGAAAGGCTTAAGAAAATCATTACAAAAATAACCTGTATTAGAAAGTTAACAGTACTACAGATTACAAAATAGATTGGAAAGTAGAAAAAAAATACATAGATTCCCTGTGTCTATAATTGCTGAAAAGTTATCTGAATGTGGCGAATTCCATAATTTTTAAGTGTCAACCTTAAAGTATTAGAAAAAATCTTTTATGTGTGCTGGTTATGAAAATCAGCTAAATAAAACAAAAATCTTAGAATGCATGTTGTTATAGTCCTGTAAAATGCTTGCCATATAGGAAAACACTACTGATCATGCATGTTCTAAGAAATTGTTTCAATCCCATCTTCAAAATATTAAAATCCATCTTCTTCTCCAATTTTGTCTTCCTTAGGAGGCATCTTTGTGAATTTCAGCAAAATTGCATTTTAAATAGTTACATAATTGAACAAATCCTTGAGGGCAATAAATCTGGAAAGAGATCATTAGGAGTCTTTAGAAATATTCTGTGGAGATGAATACTAATTCTAGAAATATTTTGAAGGTAGAACGAACATGGTTGGGTCAACAATGGAATGTGAAAAGGTAATTACAAGTAGCTTATCTCTCATTCCACTAGACTTAACAAAATTATAAAGGTATTAGACACTTATTTTAAAACAAAAATAATTTAAAAAATTAGATAAGCCACTCATCTGTGTGAGTGTGTGTGTGTGTGTGTGTGTGTGCGTGTGTGTGTGTGATGAGATGAAACTCATGTTATGGGTGACATATTATATAGTATTCAATATTAGTTAATGAGTTAATTTATAAGATAATTTTATAGCAATTATATAATTACACTATCCAAACAAGTTTTATATATTTGAAATTTTATTACAATGTATATATACCCTGTACATGCTTATTTACTATTAATTTTTCTCCTGTAACATTACTTAAATAGGTATGTACATTGGTCAAATATTTGGATATAACGTCAATTATTTAACCCAGCCACTATTTTTTGAAGTGTAAATGGTTTGCAGCCTTTTACTATTTTAACCAATGCTGCAGTATACAATAATTTATGATACATTTTCAGAAATGGAATTAAAGGATATGTTTTGCAAAATTTGATAAATATTTCTAAATTTTATAACCTTCTAAATAAATAAAATTTGTATTAGACTTATAAATTTGTTCTTAGACAACAACCCTGAAATTTGCCTGTGACAAAGTATTCTCTCTCTGGATTCAACACTAATTATTAATAATTTTATGTAAAGTTGTATTTAAAGATTTTTTAAATAAATTAAAATAATTACCTAACAAGGCAGGATTTTTATCTGTTGTTCTAATACTTGAATCCCTGTTTAAATTACTCGGATCTTGTACTCAGCCATTTTGTATGTGAGCAGATATCTTGGTACAAATTATATTAATACCCAGGCATGCCATTTGAGAATGGAAAATTCTCCACCAAATTCTTTTTTGCATTGATATTGTCCTGTGTCTGGTCCTTGTATATTGCTTTGGGGGCAAGCAAATCAAGTTTACTTTATCTTCTTTATAATATATAAATATATTTAATAGGGTTTTATTCCCCCTACTTACCTTCTTCTTTTTTTTTTCAACTTCATATGACATTATTTGACTTCTTCCAGAGACTAGTCACATTTTTCTTTACACCCTGCTTATTTTTTATTGTGCTACCTACACATAAAAAATTCCATGTAGCATATGAATAATAAAGAATAAAATTAAGCTCATCATTACTAACTGATTATCATGCAACATATATTTACATTCCATTTATTGGCATGAACATCTATTAAATCCAATTAAGATTTATTTCAACTAAAACTCTTCCCTTTTCCATGATATTTAAAATCCATACATTTCTATTTTTATTCTGTGCCTATGTAGCCTCTCTCTATCAATATCCCCTACACATGAATTAAAATGTCGGGGGAATCAGGATACAAAAGTGATTGTTCAATTCTGGATATTCTAGTTTTTAAAATGTTAATTTTTTGGCCACCTTATGGGATACAAGACCACCCTTTTTTGCACTATTTCCCATAATTTGGAGGAAATGCTACATATCCAAATATTATAAATAAATATTAAATTAGTTAATAGCCTAAGTAATCATATGACTTTTAAAATAACAAAAAATAATATATCTAAAACAAAAAAAATTATCTGTAAATACCCCTGGGCATTTTTACTCCTGTAGAAAATTCCTGCTTGACTATGTTTCATACTGCCTCATTTTCATTTTTAGATTTGAAATTTTTTCAGCTCATTTATTTATTCAATAAATATTTACCTCAGTAAAACCAACTTTGTGACAGCAGTTTTCCAGGTACTGAGAATAAATCTGTAAATAAAACAACTCAATATTCCTATGCACATGGAATATACAAACTAGTAAGGAGAAACAGACAATAAACAAATAATTTAAATCTATAGCCTGTGAGAAAGATTATGGAAAAACTCTAGCAGGGAAGAAAATTAAAGAGGGCAAAGGTCGTGGCTCATGCTGTAAACCTAACACTTTGGGAGGCCAAGGCTGGAGGATCATGAGGTCAGGAGTTCGAGACCAGCCTGGCCAATATAGGGAAACCCCATCTCTACTAAAAATAAAAAAATTAGCCGGGTATGGTGGCACGCATCTGTGGTCCCAGTGAGCCAAGATCACACCACTGTGGTCCAGCCTGGGTGACAGAGCAAGATTCTGTCTCAAAAAAAAAAAATGAATAAAGAAAGGAAAAAAGGGCAAATGTCAGGGTACCGTTGTTAATAGGATGCTCAAACAAGACTAACTAACAAAGTGCCATGGGTGCGAATACTTGAAGGACAGATAAAAGAAATGAATCATGCAGAGATTTGTCTAAAGAGCATTTGAGATTTAGGAAATGAGCCAGGCAGAATCCATGAGACAGGCACTCTCCTGGCAGGGAAGCCAATATGATTTGGGAGGAAATAGGATGTGAGGTTAGAGAAAAAAGAAAGGACCAAAGAGTGAAAATTCTTGTAGGTGGCTTCTTGTCAAGTCCTTGGCTTTTATTCTCACAAAGATGGGAAACTATGAGGAGTTTGAGAAAATGAGAGCATTGGTCTTATATTTTTAAAGGATCACTCTGGCAGTGTTGTCTTGAGAATAGACTCTAGTGGGCTAAGAGTAGAAGCTGACACAGTGACAAAGTCTGGTGCTTTATTTTTGCAGCATATGTATGCTGAAATTTTATCTTGCCAAGTACTGCCTTATGTTGCTACTTATTTACAGCTGCATAAAGTCCTTTTCCACAATTGCATCACAGGGTGTTCTGTGGTTTTCTTCTATATTACAACGGATAAAAGATATGGCTCTCTGGAGGAAAGATAAATGACAAAGGTAAGTGGCAAGGTAATTACAGAAAGGATCCCTCTATGTTTTATAAGCTTTAATTAAGTCCTACCATGTCCTTCTCTAATGCACAAATACTGTGAAACCTATTTTGCAGAGGGTGAAAATGAGGCAAGCCAAAAAGTAACCAATCAAAAAATTCCAAGATCAGAATTGTTTTTTCTCAATGAAAAATATGCTCATCCTTTTTTTATAGATGAAAAACTCATTTCTATCTCCGTCATTTTTTTCTTGCTATTTTCTTGATGCTCTGTTTTTGGCTTACAGACTTTCTTTTCCAGGAGAGAATTAGGATATAGAGTCATGTGAGGAGCTGAATTGAGCTCTAATGTTCATACATGGTAGGTGAACTGTTGGAGATTAATTGCTTACTGACACTGTCACTGCTGAGCACTCAGAATGTTTTAGCTTTACTGGTTTCATTAAACATGCAGTAAGAAAATTGTTTGGGCTATTGAAAAATTATTCATGTAGCTGAAAGGAAGAGTATGGATGTGGAGAAGCAAAGTTAGTGGCAAATCCCAGATATTTTAGGTGTTTCATTATGAGAGGCAGTTTAAATAATATAAAAGACATGTAAAGAATACTGACTATTCAATCTTTCAGGATTTTGACTCATTTTATTAAAAATACTTTGAAGAACATGTCTTTTATGTGCAGATCTGTGTTGTGCACATGGGAGATAAGAATGTAACCTAAGATCATAGTTTAGAGCAGAAGCAAAGAAGTCAGACACCTTGTATTTAAACGTAGCTTCTGCCACTCAATGATTGTATTACCTTGTAAACACTACTAGACCTCTTTGTGTCTCATCTCTTCATCTATGAAATGATAATAACTATAACATCTTACTGAGTTTTGTAAGACATAATTAGATATATATATTCTTAGAACAAATATAGTAAGAGCTCAATAAGTGTTACATGATTGGTATTATTGTCATATTCATATAAGACTTATTCCTGCCTCAAGGAGTTTGTATTCTATCCTGAACTATAAAAATAAAGCCTTTCAAAGTAAATGTGACGTATGTGATACAGCAGTTAGTTTTACAGAAGTTCAGGGTAGAAAAGGATGACTAATGTGGTACAGTGGCCAGAAAATGATGTAGAAGGTGCTAGCTGTGAGACAAGCCTTGAAAAAAAACGTATTAGAACCCCGGTTCCAACAGATATACTTCAAGGAAAATGGCGACTCAGAGGACAGAAGGAACCTGTGTAAAATTGCAAAGGCTACAGTAAGTTTTCATATTTTATAAGAGAGGGAAAAAGAAGATCCTGGGTTAAGGATATTAGACTATGGAGAACACAAAAGGCCACATAGGTGACTTAGAACACGACAGAAAAAAATAAAAGAGTCATTGGAAGCTTTGGAGGAGATCTCACTTTATTTAAGAAGTGCTTACAGGATAATATGGCAGCAGAGTCCCAGAGAGATGCCTAGTTGCAGTCTGAGTGAGCTAGTGTGTGGTTGATTCAATAAAAACCTTCCAATTATGACCAGCCAAAACTATGATGAAGGCAATGGGATGAAAAAATTGTTTAAGTTTTCCTAAAAAATTATCTATAAACTATAATGACTGATTAGATATAGGGGGGGACACTGAGGAAGGCTGGGAGGAGTAACAGTGGCTCCAAAATTTTAGATAGAAGTAAACTGGACAATGTTGACAGAGACTGGGAGAATATCAGGAGTCACTGGAAGAAGGGGGTGAGTTAAATAGGTTGGTCAGTTTAAATTTGGAAATGTTAAGACTACTATGACATTGGAGATTGAAGTGGAAATTGCCATCCATTGGACTGGAGTTCAGGAAAAGTAAGATAGATACAAGATATAATACGAAAAAGATATAGAGTTTCTCCCATTTATTCAAACTAAAATAGTTTCAACATGTTTCCAGATAGCTTTTTTATTATAACATTCAGGAAAGGATGGAAAAGCCAGTTAAGTAAAATTATAACCTATGAACATAGGGAAAAAATTCCTTGTCACATTAAGCAAGAATTCAAAAAATAATAAACACTTGACAAAAAGTTCTCTACTGTAAATCCACTTTTCTTCTTTCTCAACCTAACACCTATGTATGAACTAAATCACCAAGCTGGGACCAGTGGCTTACATTGGTAATCCCAGCAATTCAGCCAGCTGAGTGGGAGGATCCCTTGAGTCCAGGAGTTCCAGGCTACAGTGAGCAATAATCGCTATAATCATGTCACTGCATTCCAGCCTGGATGACAGACCAAGACCCATCTCTTAAAAAAAAAGAAAAAGAAAAAGAAAAAAAAGAAAAGAAAAGAATGTACAGAAAATTTATTTTTATTTAGAACCAACCGTTGTTTCATCTCTTAAAGACCTAAATAGTAACAATTCTATTAAGAAGCTGGGACTGGAAGAATAAATTACATGAATCTATTTGGAGAATTAACATGGAAAACTATTGTGACAGTGATTGTTTCCTTGCATTTCACTGATTGTTATCTCCACAGAGGATTTAAATAATTGAATTTGTTACTTTTTAAGAAAGTAGTTCTACTCTGTGGTGGTTTGACGCAGAGGTGCAGGTGAATGGAGGCGATACAGTGCTTTACACTAAATGGATCCAGCCAGCTGTGGTTTCCAAGCTCTTGAGCCTGCTCTTTACAGTTTCCTTTAAAATGGTTATATCTGCTCTGGGAAGGTAATACCAATAATCAAGTTTATTAGATGTGTATATAATTAAAGTTAATGGTCCTTGAGAGGTGTCTTGAGGGCCCTTCAATGAGGAAAGGACATGAGATTTCAAGGCATGGGCTTCATAAAATCTCTTTTGGTTACTCAGATAAGCTGTATAGTTTATTTTTGTTTCAGGGTGAATTTGAGGGTACTCAGACAGGTAGAGTATTACTGTGAATATATCCATAAATTTATTATTTATTATCATGTTATATACTTTATTAAAATCTCCTTTCAAATTTTCAAATTATTTCTAATTCATGTAGAAAATATGGCAGATTTTTTAATATTGAAATTGATGCCAAATTCATTAAGAATGTTAAATTTAATATTGAGAAATAATACAAATTAAAATACATAAAATTTAAAAACTGTTTCAGACATGCCCTGAAGTATTTAAAGTTTTCCTAAATTTTATGTTAATCCCATTAAAATTAAGAATGAATGAATTCTATTTTATACTAATAAAAATAGATTGGAGTTCTCATACAAAGGTGGTCCCTCCCTTTACAAATTCAGTTGCAAAATTTCAAACACCATTTTGTGAGGATGCCAGGAAGTATGAACTTCAAACTTTTCAGCCCCATCCCACACACATATCTTCCTCACTACTGTGGTTAGATTCTGGAAGATGTAAATGGTACAAAACCGATTATTTGAAAATGTCTCTGGTATTGGACTGTCAAGATGTACCCACATGAGGCATACTGCACGCATGGTTCTTTGACCTTCTTCTGGACCATGCTTGAGTCAGGGAATATTATTTATAATATGTCTTCACCACACTTTGGGAACTATATGCATATTTCTGCTGCTTTACTTCCATGCCCAGAATTTGAGAAATTCTGTGAGATTGTCTGTGCTTCAAAATGCACTACATTTGACTACCAGATAATTCTTCATGGTTAGGGACTAATGGTATTACTGAGCCATTTCTCACACAGCACTTCTTACCCCTTCCACATTTTCTCCTCCCCTTGACCAGGAAATCTTCATTCACAGTGGGACTTGGTATAGGGTAAAAAGCCCTCTCATCTTCTCTATATAAGAAATATATACATTTCCTGTAACTTGAATCCTCTTAGTTATAGTAAGAACTTCCAAAAACAAAAATTTCAGACAAATCAAACTTATCTGTGCTTTTTGCCGTATAATATACATTCCCCTTGGGAAGAAAACAGACCCCAGTCCTGATTACCTGCCAGCATTGAAATGGAAAAATCATGGGAAAGAAACACAACAAAACAATACAAAACTGTAGATCGTGACAGTCACAAGTTGGGAAGAAGGGAACATAATGCATTAATATTCAGAAATATTTTGCTCACTGTGTAAAAATAAATCTACCTTAAATGTAGTTTTAGATTGATCATGTATTTTTTGGTACAACAAAATGCACCAATTGCTTTTCCTATTTATTTTGCATGTATGTCTTTGTAATCTTGTGGATATTTGGGTTTAAAATATTATCCTTTGGCATATATTCCATCAGAGAAAATAATATGTAGGAAACTCAGCATGCACAAGAATTATTATGATCATATTTAGCTTCATTATTCATTTGGAAGCAGAATGGCTAAATTAATTATTCCTAGCTATGGAGTTTTATCCCACCAGTGGGTGTCCAGGATCTCCAGAGCTCATGGGTGGAAAAACATGCTGTAATAAAACATTGCTGGGCCCAATGGAGATACCTTTACCATCACAATATTATTTTATATTTCCATAAACTTCTCTTTTAGAATTTCACAGCCTTAAAAGTAATGATCAGAAATTATCTATATCTACCTACCTATCTTCCTAGCATCTATCTACATATGCAAACCTGTATATGTATATCTTATGTCTCTCCTTGTGTACATCCATCTACCTGTCTTTGAGTAGAATACATTAGATGACCTGAGGTAATTTATGTTTCAATAATAGAAGGTTTCTAAACAAAAACTTCACATTAAAATATTTATATGGATTAGAGTAGCAGAAATGAGTTGTCTCATTGTGGTAGAAGAGTGATAAAAACAATAATTGCAGACCTAAATGTAAAACTTCTTGTGTACTCTTTCTAATTTTGCTTTAGAATCACTTTCTGAGCTGGGCATAGTCACAAGCATCTGTAGTCCTAGCTACTTGAGAGGCTCAAGCTGGTGGATCACTTGAGCCCAAGAGTTTGAGGCTACCGTGAACAATGATTGTGCAACTGTTCTCCAGCCTGGGAAAAAGAGTGGCACCCTGTGTCATAAAAATACAATCATTTTCTGAAAATTAAGAAAGAAAAAATAACTGCCGTAATATTTTGCTCATTAGCTATAGAGCCAATTTGACCTCTGACAGAAATTCAAATTAATGGACTCAGCTTAGAGCAAGTTCCTTGCACACACACATTTACATTCAAACTAGAAAATTAGATCCATTACTACTGGAATTCTTTTTCAATTTATTTTATGATATATCCTCAGTGTCAAGAACAGTGTCTGGCACATAGTATGCATTCAAAAAACATTTGTTAAGCAAACAAACACATTTTGTTGGTAATATATGGAATGCTGTGACATTATAGGTTAGAGGTGCAGATGCATCAATATGTAGAGTATGTGTGAAGTAGCGCTAAGCTCATCTAAAGTTTTTGTTTTAATTATGCAAGTAAAATATGAAATAATTTTTCTTGGTAATAGGTAAACATTATTCTGTGTATAAATTTTACTCCTATTTCTTGAGTGTAATAACCACTGATACCAATTTGATTCATTATTCTCAGCCTCTTTCTATTCATTGAGAAAGTTCACTATCTCTTAATACAAATATATTGTACATAATATATATGCAATTTTGTCAAAATCTGGAGGATAGTTCACATTCAATGCCTCATATTATTTATATTTACCTCCAACCTTTCTTTGCCCTCAACAATATGTCCCAGTATTCCATCATTAAGGGTACAATGTGGTATATAACTCATTTAAGACAATTCAGATGGTATGCACAGAACACTGTTTGTATAGTCCCCCTCTAATACAGATACATTTTGACACCATCTTCAACATTATGTCATTGAAAATTATTATAATAAGGAATTTACTTTTATGCAACTTTTATGTGCATACATTTTTTTAGGAAGAGTCCTAAGAAGTATTGTTATTCTTAGAATATATGCATTTTCATTTGCAATTGTATTGTCAAACTGTCTTCCAAAGAGGTTGCACATTTTAGTTTCTCACTATGTAAGAGAAACTATTTTCCCACTTTTTTTGATCATGAGTTTTAATCAAAATTTAAATTGAACTTGTGCCAACATAGTGGATTATCCCATTTCAAATCCTTATTTACCAATAAGGTTAAAAATTTGTTTAAATTCTTTAAAGTACTTACTATTTTTAGACTACTCAAAAATCTCTGTCTAATGGTCTATTTTGCGGGGAAATTGTACTTCAAAACACACTAAGTATGCTCTTCATTTGCTTATGTCTGTTAAAAGTATTTTCACCAATTCTTCATTTTTTTTTTCTTTAAGCTTATGCTGATGTTAGAAATTTAAATTTTTTAACAAAAATATATTTATTTAACTATGAGGAAAAGGTAATTTAAAAATACAAATTCTTTCATAGAATGCTATGTAGTGGGATCTAATTTTATTTCTTTCTCCTTTTATTTTTAATTAACAAGTAATAATTATACATATTTATGGGCTATGTATTGATATTTCAATGTGTATACAATGTGTAATGATCAAATCAGTGTTATTTGCATATTGATCGTGTGCAACATATTTCTTAATGTTGTGAAAATGTCATTTTTTTCTCTAGCTTTTTGAAAGTATGCAAAAAATTAACTTAACTGTATTTATCCTACATTGGTGCTGAACACCAGAACTCATTTCTTCTGCTTAGCGTTAATTTTCTATCCCTAAACCAACTTAATTCCCCTCTTCCCCTCTCAACTGCACTTCCTTGTCCCTAATACCTGCAATTCTGCACTATAAATTTGTAAGCTCCAAACTTTTTTTTTTAGCTTTAGTCTATGAGTGCAGACATGCAATATTTATCTTTCTATCCCTGATGTATTTCACTTAATGTAATGACCTCCAGGCTCATCCATGTTGCCATTAGTTACAAAATTTCATTTTTATGGCTAAATAGTATTCCATTGTGTATATATATATATCCCATATTCTTTATCCTTTGTCTTTTGATGAACATTTAATTCTATTACGTATCTTAGCTAGTGTCAATAGTGTTGCAATAGGCTAGGCACAGTGGCTCACATCTTCAATCCCGGCATTTTGGTAGGCCAACGTGGGCAGATCACCTGAGGTCAGAAGTTTGAGACCAGCCTGGTCAACATGGTAAAACCCCATCTCTACTAAAACTGCAAAAATTAGCTAGGTGTGGTGGCAGATGCCTGTAACCTCAGCTACTCAGGAGGCTGAGGCAGGAGAATCACTTGAACTTGGGAGGTGGAGCTTGCAGTGAGCCGAGGTTGTGCCATTGCACTCCAGCCTGGGCAACAAGAGCAAAACTCCCTCCCGATAACAAAAAATAGAGTTGCAATATATCTGGGGGTGTAGGTAACTATTTTACATACTGATTTTCTTTCCTTTAGCTATATACATAGTAGTGAGACTGCTGAATCATATGGTAGTTCTAATTTTAGTTTTTTTGAAAAACCTCAACACTGTTTTTCAAAATGGCCATTTCAATTTACATTCCAGTCACTGTGTACGTTACTTTTTTCTCCACATTCTTAGCGGCATTTGTCATTTAAAAAAATATTTTTGATAGTAACCATTCTAACTGAGGTGTGATAATATCTCACTGTGATTTTGATTTGCATTTCTCCAATGATTAGTGATGTTGAAATTTTTATATATATTCCTTTGCAGTTTGTTTCTTTTCAGATTCTTCGTCCACTTAATTGGATTATTTATCTTTATTTTTTGCTATTGAGTTGATTTCCTTGAAAAACCTGTATATTAGCTCGTTGTCAGATGAATAGTTTACAAATATTTGTTCCAATTTTCAAAATTGTCTCTTCATTCTGATTGTTTTCTTGACTGTGCAGAAGCATTTTACTTTGACAGAGCCCCTTTTGCCTATTTGTTTTGTTGTTTGTGCTTTTCAAGTCTTAGCCATATAGTCCTTGCCTAGATCAATAACCTGAAATATTTCTCCTGAGTCTTTTTCCAGTAGTTTTCTAGTTTCAGGTCATTGTATTTAAGTCTTTAATCCTTTTTGAGCTGATTTTTGTATATGATGAGAGACAGGGGTTTAGTTTCAATATTCTGCATATGGCTGTCCATGTTTTCCAGCACTGTTTATTGAAGAAGGTGTACTTTCCTTAATGTATGTTCCTAGCAAGTTTGTAGAAAATTACTGGACTCTAAATGTGTGAATTTATTTCTGTTTCACTGGGCTGTGAATCTATTTTTATACCACTAGCATGCTGTTTGGTTACTATAGCTTTGTAGTATATTTTGAAGTTAAGTGATGTCATGCCTCCAGCTTTGTCTATTTTGTTCAGTGTTGCTTTGGTTATTTGAGGTCTTTTGTGGTTCCACACAAATTTTAGAAATTTTTCTACTTCTGGGAATAATGTCATTGCTATTGTGACAGGGATTGCACTGAATCTATAGGTTTCATTGAGTACTATGGTCACCTTCAGAATGTTAATTCTTCCACTTCATAAGCATGAGATGTCTTTCCTTTGGCTCATGTCCTCTTCAATTTCTTTTATGAGAGTTTTATAATTTTCATTATAGAAGTCTCTCAATTACTTGATTAAATGTATTCCTAGGTATTATGTTTTGTAGAAACTCTAAATAAGATTGCTATCTTATTTTTAGCTAGTTCATTATTAGACTATAGAAACACTACTGATCTTTTATTTTAATTTTCTAGCCTGAAACTGTGCTGAATTTATCAGTTCTGATAGTTTCCATATCTAAAATCATGCCATCTGCAAAGACGAACAATTTCACTTCCTCTTTTTTAAGTTGGGTGCTCTTTATTTCTTTCTCTTGCTCAATTGCTTAGGCTAGAAATTTCGGTACTATGTTGAAGAAGGATGATAAAAGTAGGCATCCTTGTTTGTTTCAAAGAAAGATCAGAAGAAAAATTTTCAGCTTTTCTACATTCATTATGTTGTTAGCTGAGGGTTTGTCATATGTGGACTTTTACATGTTGAAAAATGTTATTTCTATGACTAATTGTTGTTTGTTAAGAGTTTTCATCATAAAGGCACATTGAATTATCTCAAGTGCTTTTTTTTTTTTAACATCTATTGAGATAAACCTATGGCTTTTGTCCTTCATTCTGTTCATGTGATGTACACGTTTCTTGATTTGCATTATGTTAAAAGCATTCTTTCATCCCTGGGATAAATAGCAGTTCACCATGACATATTAAATTTTTGACATGTTGTTGGACTTAGATTCCTAGTATTTCATTGAGGATTTTTGCATCTATGTTTATCAGAAATACTGGCCTGTAGTTTCCTATTTTTGTTGTGTTTTTATCTGGTTTTGGTATCAAGATAATCCTGGCAAGGTAAATAAGTTATGCAGAATTCCCTCCTATTCAATTTTCTGGAATGACTTAAGAAAAATTGGTGTTAGTTCTTTAAACTTTTGGTAGGATTCAGCATTAAAGCTATTCAGTCCTGGGCTTTTCTCTGTTGAAAAATTGTTTATTACTGATTCAATCTTGTTACTCATTATTAGTCTGTTCAATTTTATGTTTCTTTCTGGTTCAATCCTGTTAGGTTATATGTGTCTAGTTTAACCATTTGTTATAGGGTTTTGAATTTGTTAACATATGATTATCCGTAATAGTTTCTAATAATCATTTTTATTTCTGTAGGATCTAATGTCCCATTTTTTAATTTCTAATTTTATTTGAGTTTTCTCTCTTTTTTCCTTGTAACTTTTATAGTATTTTGTCATTTTGTTCATCTTTTCAAAGAATAATTTATTTTATTGATTCTTTGTACTATTTATAGTCTCCATTTCACTTAGTTCTACTCTAATTTTATATATTTCTTTTTATCTACTAAACTTGGAATTGGATTATTCTTTTATCTTTCCTTGAGGTGCATTGTTAGATTATTTATTTGAAATCATTTTGATTTTTTTTAACATAGGCCATTATTGGTATAAAATTCCCTCTTGGCACTGCTTTTGCTATATCTTATAGGTTTGGGTATATTGTGTTTCCATTTTCATTTTTTTCAAGAATTTTAAAAATTTCTCTCTTTCTTTCCTTTTTTTTTTTTTGAGATAAAAATCCCACTTCTTCGTGCAAGCTGTAGTGCATTGGTGTGATCTTGGCTCACTGCAACCTCCACCTCCCAGGGTCAAACAATTTTCCTGCCTCACCCTCTGGAGTAGCTGGGATTACAGGTGCACACCATCACACCCAATAAAATTTATTTCTCAATTTCTTCATTGACCCATTGGTCAAACAGGAGCATACTGTTTAATTTCCATGTATTTGTACAGTTTCTAAAATGTGTCTAGTTATGATTTCTAGTTGTATTCAATTGTGGTCTGAGAATATATTTGATATAATTTCTATTTTTTAAAATTGTTGAGACTTGTTGTGTGTCCTAATATATTATCTATCCTGGAGAATGTTGGTAGTAGTGACAGTGGTTTATTACTAGGCTCCAAGGCAGGATATAATTTTCTGGAGCTGATTTCTCAAAATGGTGTCATACTGCAGTAGCTTGAGTACTAGGGGCTGGACCTTGCTTGAATTCTGTTTCTGAAACAATGGAATTGCATGGACTCCAGGTAGCTCCAGGTACCTTTCATCAGGCTCAGAGCCTATAAGGGCCAAGGAGCTGTATCACTCTCCTGCTGAATTCTAGTGTTCTCTTTTGGATGCTCTATTTGACATGTGGTTACTTTCTTGCTGTTTGGACCTTCTTTTTGAAGGAGATTAGTTCTGGGTGTCTTTAACTAATCATCCTGATCTTATTTCCAGAGATTTTAAATTTTAACTTAAGGTTCATAAAATTTTTTATGTCTTTTCTTCTTTGTAACTTTTTAATAATGATTTTTCTTATTCCAAAGTTAAAAATATAGCATGTATATATTGTTTAATTTATACACTTATATATGTGTAAATTTAAATAAGTGTATTTTAATTGTAAATATAATCAAATATAAATTGTAAATTAAATATTATGTAATATAAATATATTTATGTTCATAAATACACATTCATACATATAGGTATACAAGTACCTTTATGTATATGGATAAATTAATGTACACATTGTATATGCATTATATTCACATACACAACCATATACACATATATAAATCAAATATATAATATATAAATATATACATATATACACAGCATACTTAAATACTTGAGATTTAAATCCAAAAGCAATATTCTATTTTTTGCTATTTTATTATTTTGTCCTCATTGATGTATTTGATTTTATATTTTTTCATGATTTTTTTATTTATGGTCATAAGTAGTAATGGCTTTCCTTTTAATTTCTTAATCTGCTTTTATCTAGTTTGGATACTGGGGACATATTAGCCTTGTAAAATGAATTGAATCACCTCCATTAATTCAGAGTAACAACTTATTTAACATGCAATTAATCTGATCCTCAGTGGTTTGGTGAAACTTAACTTAAAATTGACCCTGCCATTTTTTTATTTGCTTAATTTTTTAGTGTTTGGCCAAGAAGAGACAATTATTAAACATCAACTTAATTTTTTGAAAAGTTATTATTATTTATTCTGGTAATTTGAATGTTTATAAAATTTTTTCTGAGATTTTCTATTTGTTTAATTACAAATAGAAAATATAACTTGTTTATATAATTCAATTATGATTTTAAATCTCTAGTATATTCACTATTATGTTCCTTTTTTAAAAATTAATACACCACAGTGTTTTGTTGTAGACATTAAACAGTAGTTCCAGAAGTTTACATTTTGAAATTTTTTATGGAATCAGCATTTGGTTTTATTTATCGTAACCAGTATTTTTTCTACTTTTCACTTCTGCTAATATTTTTCAATAAAGAACATGTATAATATTAATGCAGTATAATTTATATGAATGCAAATATACAACTTATAATTTGATGATTTTGCTTGCTAAAGTTGGAAGTGTGCTGCTGAGTAAATATCTCTGTCTTATATATCATAAGTTATTGTAATTTTTTACAAATATTATAATTTTAAAAATCGTTCTCATTAAATTTGAGATATTTGAAGACAGAAATTAAATATTTTAATGGCCAGGTCTTGGCATGGTATTCAAACATAGTAAATTCTCAGTATTTTTCTTGAATGAACTGAATGAGTATTCTTAGTAAAAGGATTGTGTAAATGTTACTCAAAAGCACCCTTTCTTTAAGATTTTAAACAAATTAGCTTGTAATGCCATCTCACATATAGTGATTAGGCCAAAGTCTTCCTCTAAATATCTATCAATTGCCAGAAGCATGTATAAGCTGGGTCAATTTCAGTTCTGTGTATTTCCACGGATGAAACATCATTTTTCATGTTTTGGCTCTGTTATTGTCTCTGGAATAGAGCCAACAAAGTTTATGCAGTTCCATTTCATGATATGCCACCCACCCCTACTCCAACTATTCACATAATTTATTTATATTTGTGGAAGATTTTACAGAAAGGTTGAGAGCAATGCAACGGTTTAATATATAGCAGCATAAATTGCTTGAAATAAACAACAAACAAAAACAGTAAAACCTAACCCATGTAACATCTACTAAACATCACTCTAAGTTATTAATATATTTTAGCTCATTTGATTCTCACAACAAACCCATGAGGCAGGTACTATAATTACTTATTTTATTTTACTTTTTTCACATGAAGAAACTAAAGCACACAGTTACAGCAGAGGTCACATAAGCTAACAGTTGTGATCCTAGAGTATAAAAGGTAATTCTTACTAAAGGCTCTTTAAATACAACCTTTGATTTTGTCACCATTTGTAATTTTTCACTGGTTAAGTTTTTCCAAAGTGACAGGCTCTTGCTATGGGTTTACTGTCAACTCTCTCCATGATTCTCCATCCACCTCTTTACTCTCTTCCCTCCTCACTTCTGTACATTTTTACTGATTAATTATATGGAGAATTTTGCTATCTCTTTGTGTTTTGATCATTTTCTTTATTTTTCTTTTTATAAATCTTACTTATTTTTTAAAAACAGTGATTCTCATGCTTCAGCCTCACCAGTAGCTGGGATTACAGGCATCTACCACCACACCTGGCAAATTTTTGTATTTTTAGCAGAGACAGGGTTTTACCATGTTGACCAGGCTGGTCTCGAACTTCTGACCTCAGGTGATCCTCCTGCCTCGACCTCCAAAAGTGCTGGGATTACGGGCATGAACTACCATGCCCAGGAAGCACATTTGATCATTATCTGTATATTTGAGATTAAGCTCACATTCAATAGTACTTACAACTTTATTTCCAGTTAAAAAAAATGATTTCCTGTCTATGATGAATTATTCACATTACTTTATTAGGAATCTGGCTAAATATATTGCTTAATATTGGTGCAATACAGCTCTGGACAAACTGTTTTCTTTTCCTTTTAACTTCCGGGAATTAGGGGAAATATGGTTGCTCAAACAATGAGTCTGATCTTTTGTTTTCCAGATGTCCAATATGCTCAAAAATGCATTGAAATCAGTTAAAGTAATATTTAAGCCAATTTATAATGACATTGCCTTAATGAATATGAGAATTCTTTGCATTTCAGCTGAATATCCTCACAGGTTTAATCTATAAATTCTAAGACCTGTATAGTATTAAAATTCTCCCATGTGATGAAGCAGGAAAAATAGTTATAAGTGGGAATTATACAATGTAAGTATATGGTACTGTCTTGGTCTATTTTTATTGCTACAAATTAATACTTGAGGCTGGGTAATTTATAAAGAAAATATATTTATTTGACTCATAGTCCTGAAGACTGTAAAAGAAGAATGGGACTAACATCTGCTTCTAGTGAAGGCTTCAGGCTGCTCTCACTCGTGCTGGAAGGCTAAGAGGAACCAGCATGTGCAGAGATCACATGATAAAAGTAGAGAAGAAGGGAGAAAAATGCTACATTATTTCAAACAACCAGCTCTCACAGGAACTAGCTGAGCAAAAGTACACTCAACACCCCACCTACCAGAAAAGATATTAATCTATTCATGAGGGATCCACTCTGATAACCCAAATACCTCCCGTTAGGCCCCACTTCCAACACTGTAGATCAAGTTTCAACATGGATCTTAGAAAGTCAAGTGTCCAAACTATAGCAGGTACTTACACAAATCTATAAATTACCTGTATAAAAGCAATTTTAGATTTTTAGCTCAAAAAATGAATATGTAGTTAGGTTTTTTAATGGATAATTGAGTTCATACACTGAAGTAAAAAAGAAACAAAGTTTGTTATACCAGAATATTTCAAAGTAAATAGGACAGAAATATATCTAATAGTTTCTAGATGCTAAGTAGGAAGTACTTTTGATCAAGAAATGGAAAACCAGGTGGCAAAAAACACCCTACAATGTAATAATTGTCAGGATATTTAGGTTATCTATCACCTCAAGTGTTTACCTACATATTCATAGTATATAAAGAAGATGTAGAGATAGACTTACTATATACATGTATACTGTATAGGTTTTTGTCATAATTGCTCTTTTCAAACTAGGGTTATATTTTACACACGCTTTTGCTTTTTACTTTTTACTTATGAGAAACCAGACCAAACTATGAAATTGAGAAAAATCTGGATCTATATTTAATATTTCACATATGTTTATTAATTAATGCATAATATTTGCATATTTTATGGGGTGAATGAAATATTTTGTCACTTGCATAGAACATGTAATAATTGTCAGGATATTTAGGTTATCTGTCACCTCAAGTGTTTATCATTTCTGTGTGGATATAGACTAATTATATACCTGTATACTGTATAGGTTTTTGTCATAATTGCTCTTTTCAAACCAGGGATGTATTTTACACATGCTTTTGCTTTTTACTTTTTACTTATGAGAAACCAGACCAAAATATGAAATTGACAAAAATCTGGATCTATATTTAATATTTCATGTGTTTATTAATGCATAATATTTGCATATCTTATGGGGTACATGAAATATTTTGTTACTTGCATAGACCACATAATAATTGTCAGGATATTTAGGTTATCTATCACCTCAAGTGTTTATCATTTCTGTGTAGATATAGACTTATTATATACATGCAGACTGTATAGGTTTTTGTCATAATTGCTCTTTTCAAACCAGGGATATATTTTACACACGCTTTTGCTTTTTACTTTTTACTTATGAGAAACCAGACCAAAATATGAAATTGAGAAAAATCTGGATCTATACTTAATATTTCACATATGCATTTATTAATTAATGCATATTTGCATATTTTATGGGGTCCATGAAATATTTTGTTACTTGCATAGAATGTGTAATAATCATCAGGATATTTAGATTATCTGTCACCTCAAGTGTTTATCATTTCCATGTTGAGAACATTTCAAATTCTCTTTCCTAGATATTTTGAAATAAATAAAGCATTAGCAATAGTCACTGTACTCTGATATCAAACATTAGAACTTATTTCTTCTATTTCACTATATGTTTGCACCTATTAACCAACCTCTCTTCCTCCATACCCACATGCCCCAATGCCTATCACCACCACCAACACACCCTGTTCCTGGCCTCTGGTACCCATCATTCTACTCTCTACCTTCCTGAGATCAACTTTTTTTACTCTCACATGTGGATGAGAACATGAAGTATTTATTTTTCTGTGTCTGGCTTATTCTACTTATCATAATAACCTCTAGTTTCCTCCCATGTTGCTGAAAATGACCAATTTCATTATTTTTTTAATGGACAAGTAATGTTCCACTATGCATATATACTACATTTTCTTTATCCAATTATATATTTATGGACACTTAGGTTGATTCCATATCTTTGCTATTGTCAATAGTGTGCTAATAAACATGGCGTTACACATACCATTTGATATGCTGATTTTCTTTCCTTTGTATAAATACCCACTAGTTAGATTGCTGAATCATATGGTAGTTCTATATTTAGATTTTTGAGAAATCTCCATGTTGATTTTTATAATAGTTGTACTAATTTATATTCCCACTAACAGTGTATAAGAGTTCCCTTTTTTCCACATCCTTGCCAGAATTTGTAATATTTATCTTTTTGATAATAGCCATTTTAACAGGTGAGATAATATCTCATTGTGGTTTTGATTTGCATTTCCCTAATGATTAATGATGTTAAGTATTTTTTATATACCTGTTGGCCACTTTGTATTTCTTCATTTGAGAAAATTAGTTCTCATATTTTTTAATGTGCACGTAAATGGTATTAACCTCATAATTACTGTGTGAGATTATGACTAATTTGACAGTTTCCTCATTCACTTGCATAATCCCATTCTCAATTCTTTTCAATAATACAGGTTATTAAGTTAGTGGGTATCATTCCTTAATTTACCCCCATATTGATATTTTATAGAGAAGATGTAGATATAGACTTATTATATACATCTATACTATATAGGGTTTTTGTCATAATTGCTCTTTTCAAACTAGGGTTATATTTTACACACGCTTTTGCTTTTTACTTTTCTTTATAAGATTTTGCTAAATCTGACCTACCCCCACACACTGTTTACTTCTGGAGTCCTAATTCATTCTTGCTAATGTTATATATTATTCCATGGCGGATATGTAATATACAATGTATTTAATTACTTCTCATCACTAATCTTTCATTTTATTTCAGTTATTTTGCCATAATTTCATATTTTGCCATACAAAATAATATTTTTTAATATCCTTGAGCATATCACAGTTTCAACTGGGGCATTTATTTCTAAGTGATACATTTCCATTAGTGAGATTTTTGTGTTAAAGAAACAAGCATTGTGTTTTTTCTTAAAAGATTTTGCAAGAATGCCTTCATAAAAAAGTATAAAATTTTAGTTTCTATGAAATGTATGTGATAGTGCATTTCTCTTACTTTATTAACTACGTTCACTTTAAACCTTTTTCTAAGCTACAAGAGATAAATATCTCATTATTAATTTCAATTCCATTTTCATTAATTCTAGTGATTTCTGCATCTATTTATGGTTCTTAACCACTTGCTCCTCTGTAACTTGCCCGTCTTTGCATTGGCTTATATGTCTATGTATAGATTATAGATGATCATTTTTGTTATAAATATAACACATTTATTTGATATTCTCATTGCACGTTTTTAAATATCTAGTCTTTTTCTTCACTATGTATGGTGTGTTCTGCCACAAAAGGCTTTTCATGTTCATTTCTCTTTTATGAATTTGGTACTATTAGCATTCCCTACCATGGAATACATCTCACAGATTTTTGTTTCCTGTTTTGATTCATCTGAAACTGATTTTGTAACTGGTTTAAATGCTGCTCCAATTTTATTATGTTTCAAATGGATAGCCTATATTATTTTATTTCTAAATAAACTATTGTTTTGTCATATATTAGAAACTACATTTCCTATATATTAGAATCTGCTTTTAGGGGATGTATTTCTGGATTGTATAGTCAGTTCCACAGGTCACTAGGTTTTTAGACCTGTGTTCTGATAGCTGAAAATGACACTAACCATTCTTCATACTATTTTTTCACATATTTCTTTACTATGTGCCAGCATCTATCATTCCATATGACTTTAAAGAGAAATGAATGCTGTTTTTAAAAGAGGAAATTTTAATTAAAATTGTTTTAAATTTATACAGTATATTCAAATTTAGTTGAATCACTATAGCAATACTATTTTCGCATACAAGAAAATGGTATCCCTAGGATGTGCTTTTCACTTGTTACGATAAGTTTTCCAGCAGTCAATAAACTTCTGGCTATATTTACATTTGTCCTTGGTCAATATTACATTTAATCCTTAAAGGTTATAAATTTTTCATCATCTTAAAAATACTATTTTTCATTGTTATTTTTTAGTACTCAATTTTGTTTAAAGTTATGATTTTTCTGTGTTTAGCTTGTATGAATCTGCTTGACTAAATTTTCTGATGGATTCAGTCTAGTTGGGCTTCTTGTTCTAATTAAAACCTCCTGTTTGTTTTTTTTCTACATTAACTGACTTTAGAGCTAATTACATGTAGCCATTTTTAAATTGCCATCCAATTAAATAACTCGCATTTATTAAAAAATCAAACTTTTCTACTTATTTATAATGGCTGCCTTGATTTTATACATTAAATTTCTAAAATGATGTGGATTTATTTGTAGGCATCCTATCCTGTTCCATTGGTTTGTCTCTTCTTCCAGTAAAACTACACTATTTTAATTAAAAAATATATTACATAATTTTGTTAGGACTAACTCCCCACCTTGTACTTTTTTCAGGAATTTTTATCGAGATCATGTTAAATTTGTAAATTAGAGGAAATTGACACATTAACAGTGTGGAATACTTCTATCCCTGAATATTTGTTCAATTCTACTTCAACATCTTTGTGAAGTGTTTTAAATATTCCTTAGATAGGTCATACACATTCTTAGGTTTATGACTTTCTCTCATATATATATATACATATATATATATATATATATATGTATACTTTATTGTAAGATCCTCTAATTAATTCTTATTAATTTATATAACCTTAGCAACCATTTAAAATTTTCCTCTTTGTCTCACCTAAGGCACCCAAAACTCCTTGAGAAAACTTAGGTTCTTTCTGCCTGGACATCTAACTGAGAGGCCTCCAAGGTCAACTATTAGCTCCACTCCAACAAAATGTTCGTGGAGTTTCCTAAAAGGGGAATACTTAGTTTCTCTGAGTAACAAACAAAGGGCAGATAAAGGAATATCTAGGCCCAGGGTGCTGTGAATGTTTCTGTGAGTCAAGAGCCAAAGTCTTTATACTAAGGCCCTAGGAGGGGGGAACAGCCTTGCATGCCAGCCAAGCTGACATCAGCCAAAGACATTGCCTCTGCACAAATATCCTCAGGGCAACTGAAACTGAGCCAACTCTCTTCTGAGCCCCTAAAAGGGGAAAGGAAATGAGCTGCTGATGCCATTCAGATATTTTCTCACAGCGGTTGCACTATGGTCAGAGAAAACTATTTCTAATATTCATAGTTTTGCAATTTATTCAAGTTTTCCTTGTCTTCTACTATGTGGTCAGATTTCATGCCCTGGTAAAGAAGGTTCTTAGATTGGAGTATGGAGTTTGACATATCCTAATTTTGTCTGTCTAGTGTGAGAGAAGTGCAATAAAATCTATTTTCGTTCTCTTTGTTTTTCTTTTTGTCCATGTCTATTTTACATTTTATTACTTAGTGGGCTTTTTAATAACAGATGTTACTAGTTTGTTTAGTCCACTTATATTAATAATTGTTACATTCCATTGGGAATTATAACTTTTAGTATTAAAACTTTTTTGTCTGATTTAATGCATTTGTCCTGTTTAAGTTTTTTACAATTTTGTTTGAAGTGTTTTTCTCTATCACTAGGAGAGGATTCCTCTACAAGGAGTGGTAATGGACTAGAGTAGCTTTTTCAACTTTCAGGGTTTTAGATTTTGTATGAGATTGTTTCAGTGAAGAACTCTAACCATTATAACTTTTTGTGACCTCTTCTTTGTCTCCTGGAGATACAGCAGATTCAGGAATGTGTTTTCTTACCTTCTGCTCTATGTTTCCTAGAGTCATATTGTCCTTGTTTTCAAAAACAATTTTCCTACTTTTAGATGCTTATTTTGCTGTACAGTAATGTCTAGTTTTTCACTCCTGGGTTTTTTTGTATCTTGATAGATGAACCTATTCTCTTTCTTACCTAGACTGTTTTTGCTATGCTAAACTTGATATCTTTTCCTATGTCTCCTCTAAATTAAACTCAGTCCTTATGGGAGGGAAGATTTTTTTGATATTTCTGAAAACCACAGCAGTATTTGATTTTCTGTTGTTAAATATTTATAGCAATTTTGGTTCTTTGTCTGCCTTTACTTACATCTTAGGGGTCATGAACAAGTATCCCAGATATTTCTGATGTCCTGGAACTCACTCAATCAAGTTTCTTCTTGAAGTTTTGCTGTTGTCATTTTCCATTTGGGGTTTTAATTTAACTAATTAAGTTATTTATTTTGCAATATTAAGGTTCCAGATCTGAAAGTGGTCAGTTTCCCTTTTATTCCTTCTACCCATGCTAACAAACCGCTCATTTTGCACTGTTCCTGCTCTTGGTGGTCTGGTCATACAATCCCCATCTGCATATTCTGAGCCTTATATTGATGTGATGTTTCTTAATTTTTATTGAAGATATTTTCTGTTTCTTTTACTGGCCAAGTAGACTTTTGTTTTTAGGCGAATTTGGGACAAATTCAAAATTACGCATTCACAATGATACCAACACCCACAATAAAAATATTATGTTTTTGTGAGTGTAACCATCGCAGCCTTACAGTTGCAAACAAATAAGAAATTTGTTTTTCTCAACACGAATAGAGAATGTTGTTTGGTTTTGTTTCATGCAGTAATTTGTAAGCTATATCTCCTCTTCTCTTTAAATTGCTTAGCATCACTAGAAGTAGTTTTACTACTTGCCTTTTTATGCCTTTCATATTGTTCTATGTTCACAAAGTTTCATTCATTAACACTAACTCTTTATTTACTTCTTTTTATCCCCAACCAAGTGTAGATTTCTGCCAATCTCTGACAATCTGTTGTTTTAATCACCACTGATAGCAAATCAGTGAGGTTTCTTCATTTGAAAGCAAATAAAAGCAACCCAGTTATAAGTAAGATTCAGTTTATTAAAGTGATGGTGAGGAAGCCATTTAATTTCTTAGAAAACCAGCCTTGAAAGCTATGTGGCCAGCAGCTATGCCCAAAATTATACAGATTTGTTCAGTGAAGACTTTTCTGCCAATGCACCTGAGAATAGTTTAGCTTGCCCTGCTAATATTGCTCACATTGGCACTAGAAGCTGCCCCTAGAAACAATGTCATTGGTGCCTCTGAAACTAATTGCATGTGGAAGCACGGTGTCACTCATTGTCTAAATAGATCCTCATGCTCTTCTATTCAGTTTATAGAATAGGTCATCTCATTGAGGAACTTAAGATATTCATATTTTTTACAAAATAGCCATAATAGTAATAAAATCTCAAATCTTACATTTTTACTTTCTTTAGTGGAAGATAACTATTACCGCATAAGTTGAGAATTTTCTCAACAATTGAAGTGTATGCCTTTATTGAGCAGCAGAGAAGATGAAGTATGTCATTACAATAATAATTTGCCTCACCATATTGATTTTTTTATTTTTATTTATTTTTTAAGCAAGAGTAGTCCTATTGCAGTACATATTATGATTTTTTAAGATGAACAGGAACTCTTTATGGTCATTATATGTGGAATGGATGTGAAAGGAAACTATGCATGTGTATGTATACAAACATCCATGTATATATGTGTACATATGTATTAGATAAACCATCAGAAAGTTAAAAGTTTTTCTCTAAAGTCTAAGAGTCTAAGTTAGCTGAAATGAATTGACAATAGATTAACAGAAGAAAATATAAACATTTATAAATTTATTAATGGGCATATAGATAAAGGAATTCCACAAATATTGTTACAGAGTTCCTTTACTGCTACTTCACCAGACAGAAGTCTCTGCAGCTGCCATGACCTCTTCCCAGGGCCTCACTCAGGCCTGCTGGGCTTGCTCCAATGACTTGGCCTGGCAGACTGTACTTGGCTCACACCTTGGCCCGGATCCCACACCAGAACAGGGATGCCATGCTCAGCCATGGCTGGACCAGGCATACTGCAAGTGGCTTTCTCATTGGGCACCAGTGTCTAGACAAGGGGAACATGGTAACGCTTGAAAACTCAGAGATGCCAGCAACTACAGAGCCCCAGGTGATGTTATAGCTTTCACCTGGGGAATCCTGAGGTCCGACTCCCCAAGAAATGTTGTGGCTTTTGTAGTTCATCAAGCAATCCAGGAGAGAATGGTACCCAATGGCTTCACCTCTTCAAGATCACAGCTAGGCAAATGGGAGCATATTACAGCTCTCTTATTCCCATTGCCCACAACTCAGTGAACAGGAGAGTTAGCACTCATTTGTTCCTGCTGCCCACAACTCAGTGAGTTCTGGGTTCCTGTCCCAAAACCAAGAGGAATAAGGTGCACAAACACCAGAGAATGAGTAAGGCAGAGAAGAATTTTATTAAGTGACACAAGGAAAGTTCTCAAATGTTAGAGGGCACCTTGAAGTCAGCTTGCCTTCAGCTGCAAGAAGGAACCCAAAAGTGGGTAGTCCTCTTTGCAGCTGAGTCTGAGGCTTTTATGGGCTCATAAAATAGGGGCATGTGTGCTGATTGGTTCATAGGTGGTCTTAGAAAAAGGAACATTCAATTGGTTAAAAAGTATTGAGGAAGTTCTCACTCCAGTCATGGGCTTTATGTGGAACCAGCAGTTTGGTTTTCAGGTTTCAGGCTGTCTTTGGCCTGAAGGTTGGTTTCACTGGGGACATGTCCCTGTCTGCCCGGGAATTTGTCTGTCTCCTGTCACTATCAGTATGAGACTCAAACAAAAGCCAGATAATTGAAGTTTTTATATTGTACAGAAAGGAATAGAGGCTTGAAATATGGTGGCAGGTTAAGGGAGGGAGAGAAGAGAAAGATGTGGTCAGTAAAATGTGTCTTGGTATGCACATGAAGCCTGACAAGTAGCAGCTCTCAAAAATAATAAATGGTAGTCTCTGTTAGATCTTTAAAAGTGTCAAACTTTCATTCTTCTTCTTCTGTGAATTAATCTTTCCTAGACTTGGATAAGAGAACCTCAGAGAAAGCTTCTGCATCTGCTATTGACTAATGTAGATTTTCTCTACAGATGCAAATCTCTCCCACAAGGACAGCTTTTCAGAACTATTTCTGTGTCTGCAGCCCCTCTAAATAGACATTTCAAAATATGCCAACTATATTTTGGGGTATCATATTTTGGTTTCCTTCAGTCCCCCATTTGAAACTTTATTTTCAGAAATTTCACATGTTAAAGTAAAATTGGTAGCTATGGTGATTTCTTTGAATTAGAAAATTTAAGAGAAGAGATTGGCAGAGGGAAAGAAAACATAGATTGGAACAAGCAGAACAGAACAAATTTGAGTACACTGTACCACATCTTCTCAGTATCTTAGTCCTTAGAATAAGTCAGTTAAGATAAACAGTTGTGTCTTATTTCAGGTAGTAACACTGCAGATGTACTTTTTCAAGGTGAAGTCTCTATATCAGAGGTCCCTAACCCCTGGGCCACAGACCAGTACCAGTCTGTGGCCTGTTAGGAACTGGGTCACACAGCAAGAGGTGAGCCACGGGTGAGCAAGCATTACTGCATGAGCTCAACCTTTTGTCAGATCAGTGGCAGCATTAGATTCTTATAGGATCCTGAACCCTATCATGAACTCCACAGGCGAGGAAGCTAGGTTGCATGTTCCTTATGAGAATCTAATACTCGATGATCTGAGGTGGAACAGTTGCATCCAAAAACCACATTCCTGCACTATCTATGGAAAAATTGTCTTCCATAAAAATTGGTCCCTGGTGCCAAAAATGTTGGAGACTACTGTTCTACATGGTGCAAGCATACACGTATTTAACTAGATATCTTTATCAGGAAACAAAAATAAAAAGAAAAGTTAATGTGTGGAGCAATCTTTAAGTTAGTCTCTGAGTCTGGAGGGCAGCCAGTGGAGATTTTTGAATCTGGGCGGAAGTATCTTCAGTTGGACCAGGGAAATCAATGGCAATTCGACAGAGTTACCTACTTTGCTGTTTAAATGTCATAAAGGCTGTCTAAACACAGGCCAGTGTGGTGGTTTCTCTTGAGTCTGTTTATCAAGTGAACCCACTTTAGCTTGTAGAAGCACAGGAAAACAGTTTTAATTATTAGCTATTCCAAATCAAAAGGGGAAAAATAATTGGAAATGATGTTTTGGAGATTTATAGCCAGATACAGGAGGAAATTAAAAGTGTTTGGTATTCAGTCCAGATAACAAATAAAAAATAAAATCTCAAAAATAATGTTCTAAAATCTAATAACAGGTGTACTATAATTTTATTCTAAAATATGTTTTTTTCTCTACATCCACCTCCATTTCTACCAAAGATATCTATATTAAGACTAATTTGGGTGCAAAATAAGGTTAGTTTTTGGTGTGATTATTTACATAGTTTATTACATAGATTATTTACATGGTTTAGCAAGAATAGTGATTGGTGTTGCAGGCTCTTTTTAAAGTCTCCTTTGCTGAAACTTTCTACAAGAAATCTCAGATTAGACTTCTTTTTAAAGCCTCTCAAGGCTAGGAAACCAAGTCAAAGATGCGACCTCAAATTGTCCCTGCAATATCTGTAGTATCCGAATGAATTCCTCTCTTCTCGAGGTTCTCAAAATATCCTGACTTTTCCGGAGCTGCCAAGAAGTGGCACTCTTTACCTACCTGTAAGACAATCATGTGAGTTGTGTGTTTAAGGTGCCAGGCCAGTTTTTCTAAGAGTCTTTTTCTTGGTTCCACAAAGTCAACCTTAATATCTTAAAGCACAGTGGTCAATTTCAAACATATGACATTATGTCCAAAACCTGGGTAAAATGAGCAGTGTTTCTAGTTGTGTTTTGTTATACAAGAGAATGGATTCTTACTGAAGGTATACAAATAACCATACTTCCATAAAATAAAATCAATCACAAATAATTTCTGAAACTGCAGGAATCAGGTAAAGAGAAAGATAAATGTGGCTGGGTGCAGTGGCTCACACCTGTAATCTAACATTTTGTGAGGCCAAGGCAAGTGGATCACCTGAGGTCAGGAGTTCCAGACCAGCCTAACTAACATGGTGAAACCTGTCTCTACTAAAGATACAAACAAAATTAGCTGGGCTTGGTGGCACATGCCTGTAATTCCAACTACTCAGGAGGCTGAGGCAGGAGAATCATTTTGGACCCGTGAAGCAGAAGTTATAGTGAGCCTTGATCATGCCACTGCACTACAGCCTGGGTGTCAGAGATACTCTGTCTAAAAAAATAGAAACAGAAAGACAAATGTTTAAATGTTGCTCACGAAAGTAGAGTTTCTGAAATCTGAAAGGATCAGGTAAAGAAAAAGATAAATGTTTAAATGTTGTTCACAAAAGTGTACATTACCAAATTGCTATAAAGCTATAGACAGTTTAAGAGAAAAAGTTTTCTTAACTTTAGAAAACAAAACATAAAAAGAATTATTAATGCTTCAAACAAACAAACAAAAAACATAAAAATTATTTCAGTACAATGTAATTAATTCTTGTTTTGCTTGGTGTTAGGTTGGGAGTTTTATGAACCCATCAGTTTCTTCCTAAGTGTTCTGGAAATTCTTATACAGTCCAGTGACATGATTCTAAAGTTATCAGAAATCTATATTCAAGGGCATTTGTTAGGGTCTTTCCCATACTTCTTCTTGAAGAATAAGCAAATTTTAAACTGTAGCTAATTGCAAAGCACTTTTAGAAATAGTGTCAGAATAAAGCAATTAACTGTGAACAATGAGACTTAAAGTAACCATGGTTAAAGGTCTTATGGTAGCTTATTATCACTCATAAATGACAAATAAATGTGGTTATTTCTGATGAATGTAACATTTAACATAATATCCAAAAATTATAACTGATGACATACTAGATTTTCAGTAATCCCATACAATTTTGGAACACTTATATTAATAATATAGGCAGAGCATTTAGCATAACTTACCTGACAATGCTTTCCATATAATTTGAAACACTGAATCAGGTGAACTGGCTTAATGTCTGTGCTTTAGGTGTTCAGGAGCCCTTGTGGAACTCCAAAACAGATTCTTATTAAAGGTATACAAATAACCATACTGCCATAAAATAAGAATACTCACAAAAGTTTCTGAAATCTGGAGGAATCAGGTAAAGAGAAAGTTAAATGGCATCAAAAAGACCCCCAAATTTTGATTTTTGAGAAGTTTATTAAATATCAAATGATTAAAACACTTGATAAAAATAGAATTACAAGGACATATGAAATGCTAATAATTCAGGGTAATAACTAAAAGATTTTAGAATCAAATACAGGAAGTTACATTTTTTATAGAAAAACTTATCTTTAATTCAGTTTTCCTAAATAATCAAAAGGCCTAGTAAAGATAACTGAGGCACATATATCATGCTTCTCTCTCTCTTTTTCTTTTTAGCTTTGGTGAACAAAAATCTTTTATTATCTCTTATTAATACTACATGAATATCTTTAAAAAGCAATTTCCAGTTTTGTACTAGTGTACTATTAATGTTAAGTCTCAATTTTAAAACCCTTATAATAAATTTAGTACATTTTTATCATTTTAACTACATAAGATTTTTTTCATTATCTTTCTTTTCCCAACCTTATATATTGATTCAAGTTTAGCTGAGTCATTCTTTCCTCCATTCATTTATTTTGAGTCAACCTTTAAATAACCTCTACCTAGACAAAATTATTTCTTTCCTCCACAAAAACACGTTTATACCTTATAACACATTAATTTGCTTGTACACTTTTTATACAGAATTGTTTATTTTATGTTTAGTAGTTCTGAGTATATGTATTAATTTCCAGTGACATAATCCTAATAATCTTAATTTCTAGTAAAACTCTAGGAAGTAAAGAACTCTGAAGTCACGTACCAACCCATTTTATGACTATATACTTTATGACTTCTAGAAACATAGATTTCCTGATGGAACATATTTTCCAATGTGGAAAAGGACAAATTTGCTAACAAAGCCAAATCTATTTTATCTTTCTATAAAATGTAAGAAGCCAAATATAAATAAACTTAAACCTATGTTGAGTAATTAATGTTTTAATCTTTTATCTTATTTAGAAATGAACTAAATATTCAGTGAATAGCCATCATTTAATGTAAGTTAGCAAAATTCTAAGGATGTAGTTACCAAAGATATACACTTCTGTCTCACTCACATCTATTTGATTTACTGTTTTTTAAACCAACAATATCAAACTAGTCTTATTTACAAAAAATTTATCCAAGTCACATGAATTTGAAAATAATTTGAGTTAGTTTCTATAATTTTAGGAGCCTGAAGTATTTAATTTATGCATGTTCATTTGTCTTTTAAATCAATTTAAAATTCAATCAAGGGATTTTTTATCATGTAAATACAACAGATATCATACATGTATATGTGTATAAACACAATCATACAGATAGATACAGAGATCTTACCGATTTTTTCAAAAGAATGTTATCAAGTCCTAGAGAATACCGTGTGGGAGATTTACATCTCAAGGGCATACAGAAAGAACCTAAGTTTTCTCAAGGAGTTTTGGGTGCCTTAGGTGAGACAAAGAGGAAAATTTTAAATGGTTGCTAGGGTAACATAAATTAATAAGAATTAATTAGAGGATCTTACAATAAAGTATACATGAAACTACCTTTTCAAATATTATAACTAAGACAATTATAGTGAAAGAGATTTAACCTAACTAATTCCATCTACTTTCTAACCTCCAAGCTATCCTTGTTCATTCCTGGGCATAGGCCAAACTAACTTTGGATCTGGGTCCTTCCTTTGGGAGGAACTTTGTTCATAGTTTAGTTTTGAAACAGAAATGATAACAGCCCTTTCCCCAAACAAACCCCCTTTCTGTCTGGGGGACCATACTGTCTTTGCAGGACTAACAGATTAGCTAAAAGATTAGAAATTATGGTTTAGGAATCATGCAGTTGAAGGCTGTAAGATTCTAAACATCCCAGATTGTTTCTCAGGGTAATGCTGCTATTGTAAAAACCTAAGAACAAAGCTTGAGATATTTTGCAGACCCTGTACTTGATGGATCAGCTAGCACTGCCCAGATACAAAAACTGGCTCATCTGGTCTTGTGGCCTCCACACAGGAACAGACTCAGTACAAGAGAACAACCTCAACTTTATAGGATTTCAGCTCTGACCCAACCAATCAGCACTCCCCACTTTCTGACCCTCTACCCACCAAACTATGAAAACCCGGATCCCTGTATTTTCAGAAAGACTGATTTGAGTAATAATAAAACTCTGGCCTCCTGTACAGCTGGATCTGCATAAATTGAACTCTTTCTCTAATGCAATTTCCCTGTCTTGATTTCTAGGCAAGGTGAACCTATTGGGTGGTTACATACAGATCAGCCTGAAAGACACTTCAGAAGCTGCTTAAAATAACTGTCTGATTTTTGGTTGTATCTGACTTAGTCATACATCTAAGCATGCAAAGAAATGAAGAAGGAGAAGTAAGAGTTTTCCTTCTGCAGTAATAACTGGTTGCTGTAACATTGTTAGTTACCTTTAAAATTGTAGTTCTTGCCAGCAACTGCTATAAAGCAAGCCTTGGTACTGTAACCCAGGGCAGGGGAGTGTGGGTGTCCCAAAGATGCTCCCAGTTCCCGGATCTGAGGTTCTTGGCCTCTGTTACCCCAAAGGATGGGGAAAGAGGCCCCTGAGGCGTGGTGAGTTTGCCATTCGAATAAATATCATGGACTCAAAGAGTTTTGCAGAAAGCGATTTATTAGACAAGAGAGAGAGAAACAGCTCCAACGCAGCATTGGAGGGGATCCAGAGAAGGAATCCATATAGGGAGGGAGCAGCCGGATTTTAACCCTTGAGTTATTCCCTCCCCATTCATGTTCTCATCCAATGAGAGGAGTTCTTTCAAACTTCCTCTGGAGGGATTGATCTTTCACTCGATACCAAATAGGCTACTTGGTCCACAACTCTGAGTTGAGAGCCCCCTTCTCCCAGAGCGTTCAGCTGGGTTTTTTGGACAAAGGAGCCCATGTGGATTTCCCTACCTAGCCCATGCTGGGAAACCCAGACAAAGAACTTTACATTCCCAGATGGAGGGGTAGAGCTGGGAAACTCCTGCCTTTGAAACCCTGCCCCTCACAGACCCAGGAAGAGTCCCTCAGTACCTCACCTCCTAACAGCCAAGAGATTAGGTTGTTTGATATGAAAGACAATAGAGACTTAGACCTGAGAAGAACTGACTTATCACTCTTAAGGCTTGTGAGGAAAACAGAGGATGAAACAGGGTCAGTGGCACCTTTTCATTGTTCCTCAAGGGGTATTAAGATGACAAAAGAAATGAGGGCAGAAGTAAATGGAAGAACAAATCCTAAAGCAGCCAATTGGGAAGCAGACAAAGGAAATAAACATATAATTGAAAGGTGCTTCTGTGGACTAAAAGAAATTCCGTAATGAAAACAGAATCCAAAACAGAAACAGCAGGGAGGCTTTTAAAAAAAATTGTAGCCTGAATATTAGCTGTTAATTAAGTCAATTTTTGACCATAAAGCTCTTAAAAAAATAAATCTTTAAATATCTCATCATAGGTTTTAGGCAAACAGCAAACATTTCTGTTTCCTGGCTTTTCTTTCCCTGAAATTTGCATTTTAAAAGGAATTATTTCTCAGGTAAGACTGGAGAGAGAATTTACATCTAAAAAGGCACAAAAAATAATGAAAGTTTTTAGAAGTTCAGGGTAATTACTAATCAAATTTCTTCTTTTGAGTATAAAATTTCCTGTTAGCTCAAATGAGAATGCAGAAAGCAAACAAAACAAAAAATTAAAAAAAAAAATTATTCTCTGAAAATAACCCAAAATCTTAACTAGAGATATATTTAAAAAGTGACTCAAGACTAAACTAATTACCCTCTCTATGGTTGCAACCAAGGACTCCAAAGAGGAAACAGAAAGATGCAGTTCTTCCAAGACTCAGATCACTCTCACAGAACAGGCAAGAAATAAAAACTTCACTAGCTGCAAATGATGTATAACTCACATTTCTGTTTGGCCATATTCTTGGGGCTCCTAAACTTTTGGTTGGCCACCTGTACATGAAGGCCAGATCATTTCATATGACCTTAATAGATAAAACATCAAAATGAGAGAACAATCAGTAAGAAAATAACAAAAACAAACAAATAAAAAAACAAAAACAAAAACAAGTTATCCGCATTAGGGTGTTAGCAGCAGAACACATCCAAGTCACATGGCACCAATATGGTCCCAGCAGTAAATCCATACTGGTCTACCACAACCTCAATTCTTGCCTCCTCAGAAGAAGCAATTCAACCAAGGAGGCATAAAGCAGAAAGAGAGACCAAGGCAAGATTCAGAGCAAGAGTGAAAGTTCATTAAAAAGCTTTAGAGGGCAGGCACAGTGGCTCACACCTGTAGTCCCACCACTTTGGGAGGCTGAGGTGGGCTGATCACTTGAGGATCAGGAGTTCAAGACCAGCCTGGCCAACATGGTAAAACCATGTCTTTACTAAAAATACAAAAATTAGCCGGGTATGATGGTACACACCTGTAATCCCAGCCACTCAGGAGGCTGAGGCAGGAGAATGGCTTGAACATGGGAGGCAGAGGTTGCAGTGAGGCAAGATTGTGCCACTGCACTCCAGCCTGGGTGACAGAGCACAACTCCATCTCAAAAAAAAAAAAAAGCGGTTTAGGGCAGGACTAGCAGTAATGAAAGGAGGGACACTTGGAAGAGGGCCAACAGGGCAACTTGAGAGATCAAATGCAGGATCTGACCTTTCGACTTTGGGTTTTCTAAATTGAGATGTTTCCAGGATTTTGCATTCCTTCTCCCGTGATTCTTCCCCTGGGGTGGGCTGTCTATTGTGCAGTGGCCTGCCAGCACTTGGGAGGGGAGCATGCACGATGTGTTTGCTAGAGTTGTATGCATGCACACTTGAGGTGTTCTTCCCTTACCAGTCAAATGTCCCTAGAAAGTCAAATACCAGTTAAACTCCACCATTTTGCTTTTTAATGTGCATGCTTGTGCCAGTTCCTCCAGCTCCTGAAATCTTATAAGGAAGCTGCTGATCACCAGTTTCAGGTGTTTCTGTTTATTGAGAGACTGCCTTTCCCTGGCATTTACTCTGAACAGCTATTATTTGAGACAGAGAGTTAACAACTGCCTGACTGTGACATGGTAAAAAGCCCCATAAAACTGCATACCTCAACCATACCTTGGCTTTCTGTTTAAACTGCTCTCTGTAACCCGTAATGTGACAAGCAAGCAGTCCAAACCCAGGCCATCTTGGCCCCTGTGACTTGTAATT
>CAUYLG010066468.1:0-40162 GCA_963573385.1 Cacajao melanocephalus
ATAAACATACATGTACATGTGTCTTTATAATAGAATGATTTGTAATCCTTTGGGTATATATCCAGGAATGGGATCGCTGGGTCAAATGGTATTTCTAGATTTAGATCCTTGAGGAATCGCTACACTGTCTTCCACAATGGTGGAATGAATTTATCCTCCCACCAACAGTGTAAAAGTGTTCGTATTTCTCCACATCCTCTCCAGCATCTGGTGTCTACTGATTTTTTAGATGATCGCCATTCTAACTGGTGTGAGATGTATCTCAGTGAGTACCACATTTTCTTTATCTATTCATCTGCTGATGAATACCTAGGTTTTTTCCAAATCTTGGCTATCGTGAGAGTGTTGTAGTCACTCCAAGTGATTGACAGACATTGTTTCCCTACTCACTGAACACAGCAGAGTCAGAAGATCTTGGCTATCAAGTCACATGATCTTGGCTATCAAGTCACACAGATCCTAGTTTAGTCCCCGGTTCAGACTCTACGAGCTGCTGTGTAACATTGGATGAGCTATGCAGCCTTTCAAATATCCATTTTCTCATCAGTGCGAAATGGGGATAATGGTCCTGACTTTAGAAGGTGTTGAGCGCATTTTTCTGCGGCTCCGTATGGTAAACAACAGCCCAAATGCACTTTAAAAAGTGGGGAAGAATTTGATTCTAAATAGAGGCACTTAGCTAGTGGAGAAGTTCTGCCAGAAAATGTTTGCTGGGGTTTGGAGCAGGGGAAGGGCACAAGTTGTAATGGTTGTGGAGCAAGCCGCATCTGGAGACAGCTAAGAGGCTGAATGGGGTGAATTCAGAGGAAACCAGGATAGCATGCAAGTAAAGAGGCTCTTGAAGGAGCTAGGGATCAAAAAGCTATTAAATAGATGAAAGGTTAATAAAAAATAGTCTTTTGAAACAAATGGAAGATTATTCAGACAGTGAAGGAGATGATTAGAATAGGATGTGATACAGTAGCAGGTAGAGTTGGGGAAGAGCAAACTGAAATGCATTCAGATTCCCAGTCTACATCTGCCCTCAATCTCACCCATGGATGAGCATGGCTGGGAAAGGAGAGATGATGATTAGAACCAGAGCCTGAAAGTTAGGCCTCCCACCTTCTTATCCGGATTTGCAAGCATGTGGTTTGAGTCCGCAGCTTAATTTCTCTGGGTTCAGATGTAAGCATCCAAGTCCATTTGGTCATGCTAGCCTTCGAGCTTGAGTGAAGGTTTGCTAAGATCCCTCTTTATCTAACATTGTAGTGTTTTGTTTTGCATTACATATGGGCCTGTATGCTCTTAAAATTCTGCAGTTCTGTAAAATGTCTTAAATGATTGTTCCTTAAGGTACAAAAAGGTAGACGAAAGCGAGAGGGAGAATGGATTCAGGGTATGATAGCTTGGATTGAAAGCTTGGCTATGCCACTGAGCAGCTATGTTACTTTGGAAAGTCATGCAGTGCCTCTGAGTTTCTCTAGGTCATAGGCAACATATTACCTACTTTGTAGGGTTATGTGAGGATTTGAGATTGTAAGTAAATGCCTAGCACAGTCCCAGCTTATAGTAGGCACTCAATAAATAGCAAGTATCCTTAATTCTAATTGATTACATAATACAAAGCAAAAT
This sequence comes from Cacajao melanocephalus, assembly GCA_963573385.1. Lineage (NCBI taxonomy): Eukaryota > Metazoa > Chordata > Mammalia > Primates > Pitheciidae > Cacajao > Cacajao melanocephalus. Next base: position 1,615 of record CAUYLG010066468.1, read on the forward strand.
GAGTAGTATTCTTTTTAGGGTCTTTCTATATTATTCTTTTCATCTTTAAATACCTCTCATTTAATACTTTAAAAATGAAAACATCAGTATTCATTCTGTGAGTCCAGCTGAGGGCATACTTTTTTCAGTTTCTCCACTACCCCTGCACTTTTATTTTCAAATGTCAACCTAAATAACTAACAGAGAGGCTCTCTAACAGAATAGGATATTTATTTGGGAGTAGAGCATTGCAATGCGAATGCACGTGCCGTAGTAAACTATGTTCATATTCAAGGAGATAAAAGAAGACCCAGGTTTTTGAAGGAAAAAAAAAAGAGAATTACCTAATTGTTTTGAAATAATTATCTGTGGCTGCAAAGATCAATAACAAAGGTGACAGCAATCTGAGTCTGGGCAGGCGGTTGCTGGTCAGATTTCCTTTCAGAAGAATTGTGTGTGTTAGATTGTCATGGCCTTTGTGCAAAGTTGTGATTTTTGCAAACTCTTTTGTGATAGTTTTGCTATCTGGCATATAAGTATGAGAACTTTCTCTTGATGGCTTTCACCATCTCTATTTGTCATTTTTAAAAATAGTGACCCCGTTTTGATTTTGCTGACATCCACATAACCAAATACTGATTTCTTAGAAATTAAAAAAATCATAGGCATAAGAAAAAGCGTGCAATTAGGCTCAGAAAACATTTTTCCATGCAATCTCAGATAAAAAGTTATCTCAACATTTGTGGCAACCTCAAAGCTTTGGTCATCCATAGTATGACCCACTTAAGTCTGCAGTAATTTACTTCGCCTTCATTTTCCCATTTGTCCTTTTCACTGTTATCCAAAGATATCATAAAAGCAAGTTTCTAAATATGAGGTTCTCAGAGACAGGAACAAATTGGTACCAAGTGACCCCTAAGTTTTAAATGTACTGTTTTGGTTGCTGGAAATAGTTTCCATAAGCAACTCTAAGGATTATCAGATTCCATCTCTTTCCCTATCTAATACTTATTATGCCATGTTCTAAGTGCTGGGGTAAGTGCTGACATGTAAAATTCATTTAATTCAAACAGCAATGCTGAATGATCTCAGAGGCACAGAAGAGACTCCAGGATTTCCCCAAGGTCACAGAGCTAGTAAGTGGCAGAGCAGGTTTGCCCCTGGACATCCTGGCTTGTAGCCCTGTTGAATAAGGCACTGGGGAGAACATAACAATATTCAAAAATTCCCCTGTCCATGAGATGAATAAGAACCATGGCTTGTCCAGATGACTTTCCTCCATTTTTTAATAGGTTTTAAAACTACCTTTTCCGGCAATACCCTTGTTCTCCACAGACCAAGAAGCCATGGGCATCACAGTCAAAATAAGGCAATATGAGGAGGCTAGAATAACACAAACTCCCATTTCTATTCTGAACTCTTCTTCCCACAGTGCTGATTGCCATGCACACTGTCTGTGCAGGATAATTGACCCATCCCGGCTATCCATTTCTGTGACAGCCAGCCAATCATTCCAGGCTAATCATGCCCCACCGCCCGTCTGTCCACATATCTCGGCCTCCCTTCCCTTCTGCTGTGGGAGAGAGAAGACCAGGAGAGAAAGCCTCTGGCCTTTAAGTGTTTGCACAGGATGCCTGAGTGGAGTGAGGTGGTGAGATAAGGGGTATTTCAGGCTATTTCTTCTGCTTGTGTGAGTAGAACATGATTGATTTCAGAAAAATTTATTTCCCTACAGACATATTTTTTATCATTTGCTTGAATTCCTTGGTGCCTTACTCACTATGTGTGTAGAAGAACCAGGTCTCCTTGAGAGGGGGAGGGAAGGGAAAATGGATAACGCTTTAAACCTGAATATATATATATATATATCACTGCCAGATAAAATGTTCTGTGACCTATAAGCTTTGGAATGGGTCAGAGGGATTATACTAAGGCTGACATTTAGAAATGATGAGATCCGTTGGCTGCTGCGTTTGCATGTAGCACGCCAAAATACCTTCCAGAACTCGTCTTCTGGGGGAAGCCTCCACTGAAGCCCAGATTGAATAGCAGGCACTTTAACCCTCGGGGTGAGAGCTGGGCTTAGAGGGTCAGAGCCAGACTTAGAGGGTCACTTTGTGCTGACTTTTACAGGGTGAGATGACTTTATTTAAAGGGACATACTCAATTTAGTTAAGCTTCCAAATTTATGTACTCCTAAAAAAAGAAGGCTTAAGAGAGGCTAATATAAATGGAAATTATTCCAGAGGGAAAGATGGGGAGGAGGGAGGGTGGTGATGGTGGTCAGGGTAGGAGGAGTGGGTAGGAAGTAGGAATTTGAATGTAATGAATTTCTGGGACACAAGCTTTTTGTGTTTTGTTTTTTTTTTGTAGACCAGTGCTTAACATTTAGGTGGGTGTAGAGATACCCAGGCAGGATGGTTTAGTTTTGAGCTTTGAAAATTTGGGCAATTTTCAGGACTGCTTTGTTCCTGGTGTAATGTTCGTGCTTTGGTAAAACATCCACTGGGATGTAAGCACCCTGGCCTCAGCCCTTTGAACAGGGGAATGAGATGAGGCAGCTTTCAGACCACAGCCGTCTCAGGATGATTTGCACACATGGAGGCTGAGCAGCGGGGCAGAAAATCCAAACATCAAGGCTAGTTTGAGAAGGTGTTTTTGCACTTATGTCTGAATACCAGGGAGTCTGACATTTTGGGAATGCCACTTATTCAAAGCAAATACTCTAGAGGGGCAGACATGTCTCTGGAATGGCTGGAGGCTACATCATTTCCCCAGCTGGCTCCTTCCCCTACACTTATTTGCTTCTCAGGTCCTGCTGGGAATTAACCATTTAAGACCGATCCCTGGCTCATCCCGTTTTAGACTGCATCAGGAAGGCAACTAGGAAGTTGTTACAAGAGCGTATCTGCCCGTGAGGTAAATAGAGCTAGGGTGGAAACTGCACCCTAAGGAGGTTAATTGAATGATTGAGAAGTCAATGGTCAATAAAGGTGAATGCAATATTATGCATCTAAGACTGTGCCTGTACAGCAAGTTGTGATTTAAAAATCTTTGAGAGTAAAATGTACACAGTCCAGTTCAGCTGTTCAACCTGTCCTCCGACCTTTTAATTCCAAAGTAATTAAGTTTTGGTCTTTGATTTCATTAAAAATTCATGTCCATATGATTCAATTCTTTATTACTTCTCCCTCTTCTCAATCATTTTAAACATGCTTGCTTTGTTTTGTCTTCAGATTGCTCTGTTTTCTCAAGTTTTAGAGAATCAACTCTCCATTTTCTTGCATCTGATGACCTCTCCTCCATTCCTATTTACTTTTCCCCTTTGTGATTTTAGACTATATCCTTCCACTCTAGTAAACTGTAACAAGTATAACAGCTTTTCTGAATTCTGTTTTTGTGGCCAGCCATCAACACGATGGTGGTCTTGGGCACCCCTGATATGTGAGGGTAATCAGTTTTAACTTCACAGAGTACACAGGTCTCCCAGTGGATGTTACGACCTCAGCATTTAATTGAAAGAGTCAGTTTTTCCTGGTTTATTTGTTGATCGGTTGGTTTCTTCCTCATTGACTTGTGATGCTTGTATCTTTGATTCCTATGTATACTGTGATGTCTTTCAAGGACGACTTACTTCTCCAGGGCATTTACAGTGTCATGCTTATGTTGGTTTTGAAGAAGCAAGCAATGAGTCCAGGAATTATCTGGCTTTAGTGCCTCCTCTCTCTCTCTCACTCTCTCTCTCTCTCTCTGTCTCTCTCTCTCCCTCTCTCTCTCTCTCTCTCTCTCTCTCTCTGTGTGTGTATGTATGTGTGTGTGTGTGTATACATATATAGATATATCTTTTTTTCCCCTGAGGCAGAAACAGGCTGTTGCCAGATGCATATGCACCCCTATTGACTTGTCTGTGGGCCCTCTGATTTCTTGCTTCATAGCTCTTGTGTCTACTTCAGATTAATTTGAATTTCTTAGAAATGACCCTTTTTGGTCAATGTTTACAAATTTTTTTTGACAATTCTGAGCCTGGCACATAGTAGGCTTCCAGCAGATGTTTTTTGGTTACATAAAAGTCATTCATCTCTTCAGTCTTTCTTTAAAGTTATCTTTCTTGTCTTTCTTCATCATGAATATAATTTTCTGATTAATTTTATGGCTCTAAGCTTCAAGGCGCCAGGCTTGGAAGCCCCAGGGCAGGGACAATGTTTGTCTCTGTGTGTACCTGTACCTAGCAGAGGATCTGGCGTGGAGCTGGATAGTCACTGAACTCAGATGATGATTGAACTGATCTGAAGACATACTTTAGACCACCCTACTCCCTGTAGGTGTATCTGTAAAAATAGAACAGTATTTATCTCTTAAAATCTTGCTCCCTTTAAACACTTACAATGCAGAAATCAATATTTCAGCATCTTTCAAGTCATGTGAAAATAACCTTGTATCTTTCAGTTCTGTGTTTTACAAATCGAAGGATGTCACGCCCTTACAGCTTGATAGTCCATCTGCATGTTTCTATTCACTCTCCCTTTCCGAGCCCTCTCCGTTGTTCTCTATTTTATAATAGATGCAACACTGACATTCAGACACTTCAACAAAGGGCTCGCTAGAGTTGAATGTAGCAAGAGTACTATTTTCAGGGTCAGCTCTCTTTTGGAAGCATGTGACAGAAATCAACTTTAGACTAACTTAGACAAAACAGATCATTAGAAGATTTGTTGGAAAGATATTACAGAAATTCATAGAATCAAAGGAAGACTGTGGCAAATTGCTGATAAGCTTTGCCCACATGAAAATATTTTGCTAATGACTCCAGGTCTCCTTGTTTCTACCTCTAAAGAGTTGAGGAACCGTTCTCATTAGATTTAATTTAAATAATTTGCAGGAAGAACGCTGATTGGCTGAGCTTGAGTCATGTGTTCACACTTAAACCAATCCCCCTAGCTAAGGATATAGTCAGGGTTACATCACAGGGTCTTCCAGTTGGAAAGTGTCTCTTATCAGAAGAGAAGGGAGAAGAAGGTGATAGATAGTAAGGACAGCTTGTTATTGCACTTGTACACAGTAGTGGCTGATTATATTCCTAATTATTTAGAAAAAGATCATAGTAGATGTTTTTCTTCTTCATAGTGCTATGTTGCTGACTTAGTGATCTGTGTTTCACAATAAATCTTACCTCCTTTTAGGTTATAATTTGTTCTAGCCTGTTCTTCTATATATTATATTGACCAAGCTTGCTTTGAGTCACTATTGAGTTGTGTCCCATTTTTAAAAAATGGATTTCTTTTAGCCCACTAAATACTCTTCCAAGAATGAAAAAAAATCTAGAATTCCTCTAGGATAAGAATTTGATGGTCATTTAGCATTCCCCAATTCTATGTGTTGTTGCTAAATCCATTCTTACTGCACTCACCCTATTGTCTAAATTGGAGAAAGCTGCCTGCCATTTTTTACAACGACATTTGTGGGCTGGAGAGTAGGTTAACACTCCGTTTGCTTATCACATCACTTGATTTATCTGGGGGTAAAGGGAGTGAGGTAGGAGGTTTGACAGGTGGTGATAGCTCAGCCAGGCAGGCTCAAATACCACTGCATGAGGATAAAACTGTTAGCCAAACAGACCTTCTAAATACCACTGAAAAGCAGGAATAAACCATGCAGACAGGAACAAGGCTCCCGTCCAAGCATTACAGAACCTCTGTCACACTTCAGCAAACTCAAAACATGCACACGTATATGCATATATCCTTTCCCGTTATTACTGGGAACCAGAGAGCTAACAGTGTAAGTTTAGCATCACACAAACTCAAGTGCTGACAAGTTATTTTTATAGGGTAGCCTTGACAAATCTAACAAGGTAAACCAAAGGCAAGGGAAAAAAAATCATAAAGGAGGTGACGACACATAATTTAATCCTTGCTATTGTCATTCACTGGCTTTTAAAAGTCAAGCTTTTTTTTTTCCTCAACAATAAGCTTTTCTGATATAATGAGAAGTCAAAACAGAGTTGGATATGAGGACTAAAAAGAATACTCCAATCTGTGTATGGAGGGGTGGGAATGGGAGGAAAGATTTCGATTAAAGTATGAGGCAATGATTCCTGGGAGCAGGGGGGAAAGCAGCCCTTCCTGCAAGGTCGCCTATTTTTGATCTGGTCACCTTTTTCCAATGAGGGAAATAATCAGACTGCATTGCTAGTGTCCTAGAGCATGAACTTCCTGGCTTTCTGTCAAGACCAATTCAATAAACTGGCTTAGGGTTTTCCTTGCCTACTGCAAAAATAACCCAGACTGGGCTCTCATGACAGCTTGGCATTGTGGAAAATGCACTGAAGTTGGAGTCAAAGATCTGAATCAAGCGCTTGTTTTGTTTCTTGTTTGCCACATGATTTAAAATTTGGGGCAGCCTTACTCTCTTCCACAATAAAATAAGGGACATAATAACCTCTTTCATAAGATTGTAATTGACCCTTGAACAATGGTAAGGTTAGAGACACTAAGCTGAGCTGAGTCAGAAATCTGCATGTAGGCTGGGCGCAGTGGCTCACGCCTGTAATCCCAGCACTTTGGGAGGCCGAAGTGGGTGGATCACGAGGTCAAGAGATTGAGACCATCCTGGCCAACATAGTGAAACCCCGTCTTTACTAAAATATAAAAATTAGCTGGGCATGGTTGCACACATCTGTACTTCCAGCTACTCAGGAGGCTGAGGCAGGAGAATTGCCTGAACCTGGGAGGCAGAGGTTGCAGTGAGCTGAGATCATGCCACTGCACTCCAGCCTGGTGCCCGGTGACAGAGTGAGACTCTGTCTCAAAAAAACAAACAAAAAAACAAACAAAAAAAACTGCTTACACCTTTTAAGTCTCCCAAAACTTAACCACTAATAGACTACTGTTGACAGAAAACCCTACTGATAATATTAACACATACTTTGCATGTTACATGTACTCCATACATACACTACTTTATTCTTACAATAAAGTAAGCTAGAGAAAAAATATTATAAAAACATCATAAGGAAGAGAAAATATATTTACAATTCATTAATTAAGAGTGGACCATGATAAAGGTCTTCATCCTTATTATCTTCATGGTATGTAGGCAGGGGAGGAGGAGTAAAAGGAGGGGTTGGTCTTTCAGTCTTAGGGTGGAAGAGGTGAAAAACAATCCACGTGTAAGTGAACCCATGCAGTTCAGACCTGTGTTGTTCATACTAAGATGATTCAAGGCAGCAGTGTAGAAGAAACCACTTTTAAAGAAGTCTAATGCTTTGCAAACACAGGTAGGTATTATTATCATTTGTGGCTTTTTTGTTATCTCACAGTTTGACCTCTGATAAAAAGACACTCTTAGTGGTAACTTCAGCTGCAACTCTGCCAGTATCTCCTACTTTTTCTTTCTCTGTGTTAAATGATTTTTCTAATGACATCCAAAATATTCTAGAAACACATGAGAGAGCATTTCAGAATGTGAGAATGCACAAACCACCTCGGGAGTTGGGGAGAGGGTTACTTCCCACACATTGATCAAAAATGTGTTGGTTTATTCCAGTGGTTCTTACCCAGGGATGGTTTTGACCCCTCTAAATCCTAAACATTTACAATGTGTAGAGATATTTTTGATGGTCATTCTGAAGAGGTGCCACTGGCATGTAATGGGTAAAGCCAGGGATGCTGCCACACATTCTACAATGCATAAGACAGGACCCCATAAGAAAGAATTACCAAGCCCCAAATGTCAGCAGTGCTGAGGCTGAGAAACCTTGCCTTATTTGGAGGAGATATCTTCCTTCCTAGGATTCCCAAGTGGGTTTTGTCTGTTGGCAAGCTCTGGAAAGGAGAGGCTGAAATCCTGTCCCTAGTGTATTTCCCACTTTCCCATCACCTCTGGCATAAAATGCTTAGTTTTTTGAATGATATCCTAGATCAGGTGATATAATTCACATATATTTTTCTCTCAATTGTCACTCTTAAAAATATTATGGATGGCTAGAGAGAAATGACCATTTTAATACATTAACATCTCTTGCATTGTCTTTTAGAGTATTTTTTCAACACACATGACTTTAAAATAAAGAAACGTTAAAATGAAATATGCTGTTTGCCTTTATTTTGTGTTATTATAATAACGTATTTTCTTGAGATATTTTCAATCTTTTGTATAATTCAGATGGAAATGTGATGCCTATAGTAAGAATCATGAAATCCTTCATTGAGTAGCCTTATCTCAGAAAATGTGCCACCATCTTAAATTTAGTACTAACTTCAAAGTTTCAAAAATTTGAAATAGGCCAGGCTTGGTGGCTCACGCCTGTAATTCCTGTGCTTTGGGAGGCTGAGCTGGGCAGATCGCTGGAGCTCAGGAGTTCCAGATGAGCCTGGGTAACATGGTGAAAACCTGTCTCTACAAAAAATGCAAAAATTAGGCTGGTGTGGTGACACACATCTGTGGTCCCGTCTACCTGGGAGGCTGAGGTGGGAGGATCACCTGAGCCTGGAAGGTTGAGGCTGCAGTGAGCCATGATTACACCACTGCACTTCAGCCTGGGCAACAAAGTGAGACCCTGTCTCAAATAAATGAATGATTTGAAATAGTTAAAACTTTATAAAAAGTTTACGAGATTAATCTTATTTAAACTGTATTCAGATTGCCCAATTATCATTAATGTTTCATAAAACTGGCTTTGTCAATATCTCTCACTTTCTCTAAACACACAAACAACTTCTTCATTTCTGAACCACTGGAGAGCAAGTTACATGCATGACTCCTCATTAATCCTAAACACTTCATGCATATTTCCTAAAAATTAAGACACCACTTCCCAGCCTTAGATAACCAATTCCAAAAATTAATATTTGTACATTACAATCCTCTTATCCAAAAACGTTATTCAAATTGTACTGATTGTCCTAATATTATCCTTTATAACAAAATTTGGTTTGGAGACTTTGGTCTCCTTTAGGCTGGAGGAGTTTCTTAGTCTTATTGTCTACCTGGCCTCTTTTTTTTCTGAGTATATGCTTAATACTTTGCAGAATGACCCTCAACTTGGGATTATCTGATATTTTCTCATGATTAAATTCATGTTTACATTTTTGGCAGAAATTGCATAGAAGTGATGCTGTGTTTTTCTCAGAGCACCTAATCAGGTAACACACAATATTGTTTTGTTCCTTTACTGGTAATGTTAACTATGATTAACGTGGCAAAGGTGGCTTCTGTGAGGTCTCCCCACTGAAATGTTCCTATTTTCTCCTTTATGTTTAATAAGGATTTTGTGGCTGGGTGTGGTGATGCATGCCTGTAAACCCAGCTACTTGTGAGGCTGAGGCAGGAGAATTGCTTCAACCCAGGATGCAGAGGTTGCGGTGAGCCGAGATCATGCCTTTGCACTCCAGCCTGGGCAACAAGACTGAAACTCCGTCTCATAAATAAAAAATAGATAGATAGATAGATAGATAGATAGATAGATAGATACATACATACATACATACATACATACATTTTGTGGGGCTATTCTTTGAGACAGTGTAGCTATCCTGTGATGGTTAATTTTATGTCTCAACTTGGCTGGGCTACGGGATGCTCACGTAGCTGATAAAACATTGTTTCTGAGAGTGTCTGTCAAAAAGAGGTTAGCATTTGAATTAGTAGACTGAGTAAAAGACCCACCTTCCCCAATGTGGGCAGGTGTCTTCCAATTCATGGAGGGCTAGAATAGAACAGAAAGGCAAAGGAAGGGTGAATCTCTCTCTTGAGTTGAGACATCCATCCCCTACTGCCCTTGCTCGTGGTTCTTAGGCCTTTAGCACTCCGGGACAGCTTGTAGTTGTATATTGTGGGATTTCTTGGTTTCCATAATCTTGTTATATATATCTATATGTAAATGTATGTCTGTATCCTCTTGGTTCTATATCTCTTGAGAACCCTGGCTAATACATATTCTTTTTCTTATTAGTTTATTTGCTAGTTTTAACATCTATTGAATGATTCTTGCCTGAATCAAGATTGTTATAATGGATGTCAAAGGATGTTTTGTGTAATTTATTTATTAGTTGGCTGTAAGAAAGGGCTTTGTCTTCTACTTATTTATTTACTCATTTATTTATATCTGTGGGGACTCATGGTATCCTATTTAATTCAATGAGTGGTATACAGTTACTTCAGTGTTTAATTTTTAATCTAAACTCTCCCAGATTAGCAATGGGAGGCTTTTCAAAATAACTTCTATGTTCATTTGACATCATCATTTGAGCCCTTCCTTACTTTCTGGTACAGATAGATACTCCAAGCTCTTCTTGTACTTTCTTGGGTCCAGCCCTGGAATCAGTTATTTCTCTGGGAAGCCCTTAGTCCTTTTAGTGGAGAATGGTATTTAGAGACCATAATCTGGAACATGGTGTGTTCATTACCATGAAGATGTCTAGATCTAGCAGCAGACATAGTGGAAAACACACACACACACACACACACACACACACGCACACCCACACCAAAATTTTGATAATGATCTATTATATATATCTATCTAGAGCCATCAGTACCTTCAATTTGAAACTGATCCCAAAGATCCTAAATAATTCATTCTGTTTTTCTTCCTTTACAGATCTGTACCCCTTTCTCTGACAGTAAAAACCTAGTTCTATTGTTCTCAGTATTCACTTGTCTGTTTAACCCCCTGAATGTCTTCAGTCTCCCAACTATTCTAGCTGGTACCTCAGTAGGCTGCCTCATCACTTGACCACCTCCTCACTCAGTGGAAGAAACAATTAAGAAGCAGAGAGCTCCTGAATTTAAGGAAGGCTATAGATTTTCCCTCACTTTAGAAAAGGAAAGATAGGACCATGTCGAGAGTGTGAGGTCTTTGGTTACAGCCAGAGACTAGCTGATATCATGTTAGCCCAACAGTCTAAGACATGTACCTACTTTAAAGCATTCCTGTTCTAAAGGAGACTAAAAAGACATGACAATTGAATGTAATGTTTGAGCTTGCATTGGATTCTGGATTTTAAAAATCTATAAATGGTATTTTTAGTATAACTGGTGAAATTTGAATAAAAACTATGTATTAGATAGTGGCATTGTATCAATGTTAAATGCTCTTTGTTATACTGTAGTTGTGTAAGAGGATGTCTCTGCTCTTGGGAAATACACACTAAAGTATTTAGGAGAAATTGGGGCTGATATACGCATTTTATATCATGTAAAGTGTTTAATAGCAATAATCATGAAAGGGTTTAATGGCAAAAATAATATGCACATACAAATGTGAGTTTGAATCTCTATCACTTAGCAGTTCAATGAACACAGGGAAATTAGTCAACCTTCCTGTTTTTAATTTCTTCATCTGTAAAGTAGAGATGTTAATAATACCTTACCCTGTGTTTATCTTAGGAGTTAATGAAAATGTGTATAAAGACCAGGCGCGGTGGCTCACGCCTATAATCCCAGCATTTTGGGAGGCTGAGGCAGGTGGATCACCTGAGGTCAGGAGTTCAAGACTAGCCTGACCAACATGGCAAATCCCAGTCTCTACTAAATACAAAACGTTAGCTGGGCATGGTGGTGTATGCTTATAATCCCAGCTATTTGGGAGGATGGGGTGGAAGAATTGCTTGAACCCGGGAGGTGGAGGTTGCAGTGAGCCAAGATTGTGCCACTACATTCTAGCTTGGGCAACAAGAGCAAAACTCCATATTTAAAAAAAAATGTTTATAAAGAATATAGCAGTGCCAGACAATGAGTTTGTGCTCAAGTAATATTTGCTAAGTGCATAGAGGTGTGAATGCTATTGTTCTGTATTCCATAAGCAGTTCTAATAACAATGTCCATTTTTTGGAGCCCTTGTTAATAGTTCTGAGAAATGTTTTCACAGCTATAAAACATGCACTTTTACTTCTGGTTTGAAAGTCCTGGGGCCAGGCTTGGGTTATGTTTTCATTCCTGAGCTAAAGATAATGGCCAGTGAGCCTGGTAAAGAGACACAAGAAAGAGAGCTTCCACTTGTACCTGGAAGGAAACTTGTACATGGAAGGGAGGAGTCATTCTCCAGAAGAAACCAGGAACTGAGTGCATGAAACAATAAATGACCACCGTGATTCTCAGAGCAATCTTTAAGGAAGGTATAATTACTCCCATTGACATGCGGGGAGAGAACATCCTAGAGGGGATAGATAACATGCCCACAGTCAGTCACATGCTTACTAAGTAGACATTCAGAGTGAGGTTCAAATCTTGCTTGGAATTATTTCACATCTCATGCTGCAACAGCAGTGCTGTTCTTAAACTATTAATAGAGTTTTAGCCTTTATTACCTTTTATGGGTAGGGAATACTGTCAGTTTCCTACATGCTGAGCTAATTGCCTCTTTTGTGCTTCCAGCAGAATCCCTTATCCTAGAGTCCTGTGGTTTAGGTATATTCACTTGTTTTCAGTACAACACAATTGTATTGATTATCTACTATATGCTGAATTAAATATTATTGGGCATTACATAAATATAAGGATAGAGTGCATCCATGTTTAATGGTATCCACTAGCTTGTGATTTTGCAGATTAAAATTTTTTGTGGGCTACAGACTGATTGCAGGGGACTATGCAGCCAAAGTTAAGCATGTATGCTCCCTCCCTCTTACCCACTTTTGCCTTTCCACTTCTCTACTATTAAGTGGCTCTCCTGGACAACATCCTTGATGTTTCTTTATTAGAAATGAGATATTTATCAGGTATCAGTTTGTATTCTGGTGCCAAAGATAAATGCCATACAGTATCTACTTTGATGAGAACATAGTCTAATTAGACTATGTTGAGACTATGTTCTCATCATAGTCTAATTAGACTATGTTCTCATCAGAGACTTGGTTCTTGGTTCCCTGAATGTGTCTCTTTCCCCTACAGCATTTTACTTCTTTCTTTGAAAGAAGTAGTAATGACACTCGTTTTTCTTATTATCTAGTGTGGAGTGTCTGATGATGTCCTAACCTCACTTTCAGTTAATTTAGGTATAAATGTCTCCCAGCCTTCTAAATTATTTACTGATTCATTCATTTATTCCTTTGCACATTTACTTTCTGTTTATTGGAATTTTAGAAAATGTCTTGCATTACTACCTACATTGAAAGCTAGAAGAGTGGCTGAGTAATACATATCTGACTCTATAGTAATATAGATTAGTGGTACTCAGCTGGGGACGATTTAGTCCCCAGGGGACATCTGGATATGTCTGGAGACATTTGATTGTCATGACTGAGGAGGCGCGCCTGGCCAGTGAGTACAGGACAGGGTTGATGTTAAAAAATCTTTCAATGGACGAGAAATCCCTTTTCTCCAACAAAGAATTATCCAGCCTAAAATGTCAATAGTGGTAAGATAGAGAAACCCTAATATGGATTCTTATAAGTCATAGATTTGCACCAAGTTCCACACTTTAATCTCAAAAATCTCCTCAACTCCCTAGAAACAGATAATATAGAATCAGGAATTCTCCACACCTGGAAGCTGTGAAGCTTTGATTATTTTAGTTTCTCCTCACAACACCTCTGAGAGACAGAGGACATTCCTGTTTTACTGATGAGGCAACTCTGGCTTGAAGAGGTTAAGTAACTGTCAGAAAGTATTCACTTTTCCTCTTTCATAAAGTATAGCAAAGAGGTTATTGAGTTTTTACTGAAAGGCTTACTCTGGGCAGCTGGATGTCAGCGCCAGCATTTTTGGAGGGAGTTCAAGTCTTCTCTCTATAGAGCTGTCAAGTCATGACTCGTCCTTAAAGGTGGGCCAGAAGTTCCCCTATAGTTTTTCAATTATGTGAGAACAACAGTTAAGGAGTTATTGATCTCCAGGGTGCCTGCTGGCACAAGGATATAAACATTAGCCAAGAAACAGGACAACTGTGGTCATTGGTAATTTTTCCCACTTCCACGAGGCTTTGTACAAATCTGGCTGCTTCTAAATCTCTCCTGCATGTGGTGTTTTCAGACTCTCTTTTATAGGCTCCAAGCTCTCTTCCCTTCCTGATCCTGGGCACTTTGATAACTTGTTTGTCCTTTGTGATCTAAGCTTATTTCCACATTGCTTTGTAAGGGTTTTTGCAGTTTTATTTGTGCATATTATATATTTACAAACTGACTGTAAGCTTCTTCCTGAACTGAAGAAAGCTAAATGATATAGCCCAACAAATATTCTATAACGATACATCCTTCACTCACGTCATGATTTTCCTTATTCTAATCCAAAATTATTTATAAAGTAATAGATGCCAGATAAAAAAGGAAAATATAAATAAGACTGTTAAACATTAGAAAGCAAAAGATATCACAATATATTGTGTGGATTAAAACAAAAAAAATGCAAGTAAATCACATGGCACAGTTGTTGGCACCCAGAAGCATGTGCTCAGTAAATACGAGAGGTTATCATCACGATTCTTCCCACCATATAGAAATGTGCTATGAAAGTAGAAATTGTTTTATACAGGTTTGTTGTGTGATTGAAGGAGTCTATCCTGGGACACAAAATGTGCAGCAAGACGCTGACAAGTGTATTTGTAGCCCTAAGCAAAGGGTTTCGGTGGGCAAACATTTATCCGGATGCATCATCTACCAGCTGAGTTGGTTCTAGGTTTATCTGACAGGGAATGACGTTTTTACAAGTGAAGTAAACCACTAGGTTGACGGGTTGAGGAGTCAGGCTCAAAGGTACTTCTCAGCACACAGTATAAATGGCATTTGATTTTGTTGAGAGCCTGTCGGTTGCTCTTTAGCAGACTTAGATTCCATTGCAGGAATCTGGAGAGCAAGATGTACATTGTATTTTATCAGAGAATGCCCTTGTAATAGTAATAGCTCTAGACATATAGAGAAGGACCAGGGAAGCCCGGTAAAAAAGTCTAAAATGTCGAAGCCTGCAGTAAAAGCAATACATGGTTAAATCTGGAAGAAAAAGTGGTTTTACATGTACCTCCATTTGAGATGTGTTTACTTCTGGGCTTTTGAAAGTGGAGGGTAAAAGGAGGATAGAACATGACATTCTAGCTCTCCCTGATGGGAGGGTCCCTATAGTAACATCACCCCATGCCGAACAGTGTGGATCCTGCCTTTGCAAGAAGCATGTCAATTGCCAAGTTGGCACATTGCCATGAAAGGTCTGCATGCCCTGAAAATTGGAGATAACAAGTTACAGCCTAATCCAAATTATTGAATGTATGTTGAAGTCAAATGATATACTCTGTGAAAATTCTTTGACTCTTGAATTCACATTGTTGGATTTAAGGTATTTTCCCAGTTTCAGACTCATATTCCCAGTCTTGAATCAACCTGATATGTCAAATGTGTTTCAAAACAAGATCTTCCATTCCAAGCTTTGCTTCCCTTCAATTTTACATTCTCAGTTCGGCGCTTTTGTGCAATCTCACTTGCCAGAAGCCTGGATTCTTTTCTCCATCACCTAGTACATTCAATACTGGTTTCTATTCTGTTCCTTGGTCAACCTAGAGCAGCTAGCACTTAAAAGTTTCTCATCTATTATTTGTTGAGTAAATGAAGGGGTATGCCCAATTTGTTAGTAACTACTTCCAGTTCTACCTTGATAAAGTCTCCTGACTCCATTGCTTCTTTTGAATCTGTGTGCTTGCTTCATTCATTGAAAACACCATCACATTCCACTTTGATTGTTGCAACAACCTCCTAACTTGTCTTCGTGTCACTACTAGTGTCTCATCTCTATCTGCCCTTCTTATTATTCATTACCCATTTAATGCCAATTTATTTATGTCCCTCCTTTGCTCAAAGATTCCAGGGGCCATTTGTTGCCTGCAGGATGAGGCTAGGACTCTCACTGTATGAGAATCTCATCTAGTTTGTCTATGTAAAATAAGACTGACCGAGTTCAAACCCTTGTTTTCTAGTTTTTCCTCCCCACATCAATCTCTGTAACTCAGCTTTGTTGGTCTTCTTGCTTCCCATCTGCATCTCCATTTCAGGCTATTTTGCAGCTCTTGACCTCTGTAAATGGTCCTGTCTCTATTTAAAATGTTCTTTCTTTTCATCTCCATTTAGCAAACCCCTACTTGTTCCTATTCCAAGACCTGACTGGAATCTTATGTCTTTCCTGAATCAGCTAGTATATTAGTAACCCTTTACTTTGGCTTAACTGGAAAATTTTGTTTGCATCTCTATGAAAGAATTTACTATTCATTCAATTATTTTTTCACACTACATTAAGTTTTTAATATACAAGGTTCTATAACTTACCAAATTGTTTGACTAACAAATTACCCACCAACCCCTTTGTGCCTCAGTTTCCTCATCTGTAGAATGAGGCTAATAACAGTAAATGTATCTTAGGATATTGTGAGATTTATATGCATTAAAGGCATGTATCACGCATAGAAAATTGCCTAGTAGTTACTCAGTAAATGGTAGTTATTTTTGTTATTTGATTAAACCCTCACGACAACTCTGGAAAGTAAGTATTGTTATCCTTATTTCACAATGCATTTGCTGAGGTCTAAAAAGTTTAAAGGACTTGATCAAAGGTGCAGAACTGGTAAGTGGAAGAGCAGAGGTTTGAAGCTGAGTCACTAGGTTCTGGAAACCCAAGCTCCCACCAGCATACGATGCTGCTACTGCAGTTAGATTTGTTTGTATATCTGCCTTCCCTGGACATTTAAGGAACACCTGCTTGTGTAACATCAGTATCCAGCAGAGCGTCTAGCATGCAGGAGGTACATAATGAGTGAATATTGAATAAACATGATTTGTATGTATTTTAACATAGAGGTTGGCCATCAAAAGTTGGTCCTGGAAGCACATTCCCAGCAGGAGTACACTTAAGTTTTCCAGCTCTGCCATGCACATCCTAAGAGGTGGGGCACAGGGGAGCAATACAGGAGGGTGGAGCTGTGAATGAATCCTGACTCCTCTTCCCGTTCTTCTGTTTCCCTGAAAGCTGCCTCCAGCATTAGTGATGAGTAATTACATATGTCACCTATATGATTTTTAGTCTGTATCTCTGGAGTCCAAGAAATGTCACATTCTCTTATTTCTCTAAATCAACTTTATTCTGCTTTTGGTCCTTTATTACCTGGCTGGTGAGAAATTCAATCTCAGTCATTATTTGGATTTCCTTTCCTTCTCTGTGCAATCTAAAATAATCTCAGGATTATCAGATGTTGAGAATAGGGGAAGCTCAGATCCTTTGTCTAGGTTGTTCGTCTTTGCTATTGATCCTTATGTTTCTGGCTATTACTGTTGAGAGTTAAATCTATTCAGAGACCCCCTGCTTTAGTGGCCAACTCTTGTCTACACACTTGCATGAGGAGACATCTGATTTTGCCCATTTTGACCAGCCTTTGCAAATGTTTCAATACCTCTCCCATGAGAAATGATGATGCCATGGAAATCCTCATTCCCACCCCTGCTGTTAAATGCTCCAACCTTCCCTCTGGTCTGGAAACTTCTTTCCTTTTGACTTCGCCTTTTATCAGGGGACCTTTTATATCCATCCCCTCCTAGCTGATCTAAGATCACTTAGCACAACCCTCCTTTGATGGATTTTAAAAACTCACTAGTAGGCTCTCTTTTCTTTGGAATATGGTGGCAGAAAGAGCCGCTAATTCTTGTTAGTATTTACATTATAACACACCTATTTATATAAATGTATGTGTTGCAGTGGGCAGAGCAGGTAGTATGCAACAGTAGAAATGGGGTGGAAATGGGGGGAAGAAAACAATCCTAAAATATCTCTTCATATCTTCCGCCTCTCTATGTCTTCACTGCCTTCTTGGTTTCTCCATTCTTACATGAGTATTTTTCTCATTTTGCAGACCTAAAGTGGGAGTTTTCTTAGACTTGTGTAACAAAGCAGGCCTGAATCCTATTTTCTCATCTCCAAGGGGCTTATTGAAAAGAATAAATCATTTTTGGTCTACATGTTACCTTTGAGTTTTCTTTTGAAATTCCATGTGTAAATTTGCAGACTTCACCTGCACAAAGGAAGCCTCTGGCATTTCTTATTTGGCAGCCTTCTTGCAGTTACTTCTGTGTTGAAATACAGCAAATAATTTTATCTCTTTCTGTATGTTGCTTTTAAGTTTTCTGCTAAAGGCACATGCTGCTTTAGGTGAATTTTGTAGGGCTTAGCAGGCCTGTTCATTTATTATTTTATTCACCTTAGACACTAGGTGGTATATACACACTTGTTAATATTTGGTACCTAACTAATGAGGCTGTGGTTGCACCTATGAAGCCTCAGTCTTCTAATTTTATCCCTTATAAAGGTGATGGATGATATTAATGAGGAGGTTTGCTCTAGATCAGTGGAAACACCTTCACTATTCAACAAAATTTTCATGGTGAGAGGAAGATTTCTGTCTCATCGTATTTCTGGATGTTGAACATCTAATATAAAACATTTTCTTTAAAAAGCCTCAAGGAAAATGTCATTTAAAAACAAAAGTCTTGAAGATGAAGAAGCTACCTACCTGAGCCTAGCCTACCTCTCAGACATTCTATTGCCAAATGCTTGCGGGCTCCAGGATGAGCTTGTGGTCACACATAAAATCCTTATTAAGGACCAAGGCTTCAAGGTTGCCAAGGTTAGTTGCTTTGGTGTTTGGAGGATGCTGACTACACCAATAATGACATCTCACCTAATGAAACTGTCAATGAGTGGGCAGAATCTCTGCATACAGGCTTAGTAATCAGAAAGAGTGAGGGACCTGGATTTCTGTATTCTCTGTAATTTACAGTTTGCCACCTGGAATGAGCCACTAGTGAGCATATCTCTATGCACGAGGTCAGAAATTGCCTGGATGAAATTCTGGGTCACCCCTGTTGAAAAATTACATTTTTTGAACATGCGTAAAGTGTCAGACACTGCATTAGGCACTTTATAGACACTGACTCTTTCATATGAGTTAATATTGTTAGGTGCTTAGAATAGTGCCTGGGACATCGTAAGTACACATGGAATGGAGCTATTATTATTGCTATTATTGTTTTTGTTATTCTTCAAGACAGTATTAAAAGATTAGCTTTACTGTTTCTCTTCTGCTCCAGAGAGGTTAAAACCTTGCAGCACTCAAAACAAAAAGTGGAGCATGTCAAAGGGAAGCAGGGACCAATCTGAAAGAACTCCCAATAGTCAAAGCTCAGACAATTTGAGTAATAAAATAAGTGATACAGCATTGAATTTAATCCAAAGTGCAAAATAAATATCTATGAGTCCATACTGCTATAAATAAATGATCAAATAAGTAAATAAATGGGGGAAAGGAAACAAATCTTCTGTATAGAGGAATTCCAAATAATTTATGAGCTGCTGTTCCCTGTAGGGTGTGCAGCTCAATCTTTCCTCTACCACCTGAAGTGGACTGTGTTTAATGACTAATTCTCAAAGATAAGTCACATTGATAGCATGCACTATTGATATGATGTGATATGAATAAAATTTAACTTCTGTGGTCTTATACCTAAAGACCTATAACTCTAGTATAACCATGAGAAAAACATCAAACAAGTTCAAATGAAGAGACATTCTGCAAAATACTTCACCGGTACTCCTCAAAACTGCTCAAGTCATCAAAAACAACGAAGTTAGGAAGAGATGAATACACAAATGATTTTTAAGGCAGGAAAAGACTGTCTGTGATACGTTAATGGTGGATACACGTCATTATACATTTGTCTGAATCCATAGAGGTTACAACATTAAGAGTAGACCCTAATGTAAACTACGAGCTTTGGGTGATGATGCTGTGTCAGTGTAGGTTCATCAATTACAACAAGTGTAGAACTCTTATGGGGGATGTCGATACTGTGAGTGGTTGTGAACGTGGGGCCAAGGGGTGCAGGAACTCTTTGTATCTTCCTCTAAATTTTGCTGTGAACATAAAACTGCTTTTTTAAAAAAGTGTCAAAAACAAAAAAAAGCAAACGAGGAGGCAAGAAACCGACCAACTAACTAACAAACAATAACAACAAAAACCAAAGAAATTCTGAGAAAGTGTCATAGACCAGTTGAGCCTAAGGAGGCATAAGAATAAATTGAAGGTAGTGTCCTGAATGGGATCCCAGTACAGAAAAAGGCCAGCACACACACACACATACACAAACACACGCACGCACACACACACACACACACAAACAAAAACAAAAAACTAGTGACATTTAAATAAAGTGTGGAGTTCCGTTATGGTAATGTACCAGTGTTGGTTCCCTAGTTGTAACAAATGCCCTGTGGTTACATAAGGAACTAACTACAGGAGGAAATCGAGTGTGGAATATATGGGAAATCTCTGGACTATCTGTTCAACTTTTCTATAAATCTAAAACTCTTCTAAAATAAAAAGGATTAAAAAATAAAACTTCTGCAGATAACCAGGATTCAAGTCATATTTATAGCCCAGATTCTTTCTGTAGTTTCCAGACTTATATTTAATGAAATTCAACGTTTAAAATATATTTAGCTTTTAAATATAATTTTCAAAATGACAAAAGCATATCTCTCATATAAATACAAAATCAACATGTGCCAACAATTTTATTCAATTTATTTTATTAATGAGAGAACCAAGTAACATTTGTGAAGCTAGGAATATGTATCTTTTTTTAAAAAGATGAGATTACTGGGTTAAAGAGAAAACTAATTAATACCTCACAGAGCAATAAACAGAACTGTTGGAGTTTTTTGTTTCACTGACCAGGAATTAGTTGCATCCCTATCTGCAAAAATCTACAAATTAATCTCTGCCCATGAAAAGATGCAAAATAATCCAGTCAATAGGAAGTTAAGCCCAGGATTGCACAGGAATAAAACTCAGTAATTTCTTTTGTTTATTTTTACAGTTTAGGGTATTTTTGTCATAAATCTCTTTCCCATCCTCAGTGATTGTAATCTTCAAATATTTTTCTTCTTTTCTTTTTAATGAACACTTTAAAATTTTATTAATTTTTAATTTTGTGGGTACATAGTAGATGTATATATTTATGGGGTAGATGAGTCATTTTGATATAGACATGCAATGCGTAATAATCACATCATGGAAGGTATCCATCCCTTCAAGCATTTATCCTTTGTTTTAGAAACAATCCAATTACACTCTTATAGTTATTTAAAAATGTACAATTAAATTATTGATTATAGTCACCCTATTGTGCTAGCAAATAGTACATCTTACTCATTCATTCTATTTTTTTGCAACCATTAACCATCCCTCCCCCTCACCTGCCCCCTCCACTACTAGTACCCTTACTAGTTTCTGTGACTATCCTTCTACTCTCTATCTCTAGGGATTCAATTTTCTTAATTTTTAGCTCCCACAAATAAGTGAGAACATATGAAGTTTGCCTTTCTGTGCTTCACTCATCTCACTGAGCGTGATGACCTTCAGTTTCATCCATGCTGTTGCAAATGACTGAATCTTGTTCTTTTTTATTGCTGACTAGTACTTCATTGTATATACATACCAAATTTTCTTTATCCATTCATCTGTTGATGGACACTAGTTTGCTTCTAAATCTTGGCTATTGTGAACAGAGTTGAAAACTAGCATGTGAGTGAAGATATCTCTTTGAGATCCTGATTTCCTTTCTTTTGTGTATATACCCAGCAGTGGAATTGCTGGATCCTATGGTAATTCTATTTTAAGATTTTTGAGGAACCTCCAAACTGTTTTCCATAGTGGTTTTACTAATTTTCATCCTACCAACAGTGTATGAGGGTTCTATTTTCTCCACATCCTTGTAAGCATTTGTCTGACTTTAGGATAACAGCTATTTTAACTGGGTGAGATGATACTCTAGTTTTGATTTTCATTTCTCTGATGATCAATGATGTTGAGCAACTTTCATATGTCCAGGATTTTTCTTGATCACACAAAGAGGCTGGTCTCCTTATGTTTGGCCCGATTATTTGCAAAGGTACAGCAAGAGTGGATTCATTAACCATATAGACCTCCTTATATTGGAGAACCAGAGTTACCCAGAGCATTGACATCTACTAATGCCTGAGAATTAGCTCTGAGTGAAAATTTTCAAAGGAATCTCACATTGGGCTTTCAAAGACGAATGTTATTTAGTCTTGTTTCTAAAGGCTACAAAATCAAAGCTAAGATATTCCATCATATTTGATCTACAATTACTGTACAGTTGGATGAATTTTTCTCTTTGAGGTCTCTCAAGTTTGCTAAGGTTCCTGGTTTGCCTGGGAATGACCTTCCTCTCCACGTTTTGAGAAATGTCTGTTCATGTTCTTTGCCCATTTTTTTTTTTGAGGTCGTTTTTTACTTATTTAAGTTTCTTATATATTCTGGATATTAGACCTTTGTTAGATGCATAGTTTGTGAATATTTTCTCCTATTCTCTAGGTTGTCTGTTTTTAATTTTTAAATATGACACTCTAGGTAAGGCCTGGTTACACAACTGACTTGTCCAATTATATTCTAGTAAGAATGAGATGGATTCTTATTGAACTTATTTAAATAACTATATTTCTACAAAAAGCCTGGAGACTTGGCAAAGGTCTTGCTTTCTGGATTTTGAGGGGTCAGTGTGAATAAACTACCATTTAAAAATGTTTCCTTTTAGTTCACAAAAGTAGAGTCTATTAAATTGAAGATCAGAGATGGTTTCAGAAAAAAGAGAACGAGCTTCCTCAATATATCTATAGAATTTAAAACTAGGCAAAATAAGACTAACCAGCACTGCTGTATTGTCACCTGGGTTTTCCAAAAGCCCTCTGATGTCCAGTGGTAGCTCCCTGCTGTACCACTCCAGGGACATCATTCACACAGATGCCACTTGGGCCATGCTCTGTAAACAGCCAATGCTAAAGAGATTCAGAACTTAACAGGAGTTCTTTGGAGCCTTTGTGGAAAAATTAGGAGAGAGGTGGGGAGAGGGAGAGACAAAGCATATTTATCAAAACTATTAAGTATGTTGCAGGACATAGGGCATGAGGCATTCTATACTTCATATTTGTGCCTGTGTGATAAAGAGATAGATAATAAGAAAAGTTTTCCTCTTTTTTTTTTTCTTTTGTTGGTCTTTCTCTAATAAATTCACATTTTGCTGCTGGCAAGGTTGTTGTAGAATCTTATGGAAAATTAGCCCAGAAAAATAGAAAAATTTACTCAACTTACTTTAAATGACTGAGTGCCAACACTGAATCCCTGTCAGTCTGAGGTGTGAGTCTGTATGTAACTGTTAGAGACCAAAGTCATGTTTTTATATTTGTCTGCATTGAAAGCATTTTTCCTAACACAGAGTATATGCAAAAACAATGATCTCAGATGGAAGGCTGAGTGCTGGAGGACAACAATGTACAGTTAAGAGGTCAATGATAACTTGCAGGGATAGCAATCCAATGTGCTCCAGAACTGTGCAAAAATAATGTTACTAACAATATGGAATACTGAAAGAGACAATGATCACATACCTAATGGAAGAAGGATATTTGTATCCTTTCATTTCATTTCCATGGAATTTCCCGGAATCAAAATTCACACCAGATTTATTTCATAAGTTATTTAAATACTCTCCTAATTTTAAATCACATTTAAATTTGATCTAAATTTAAAAGGGCATGCAGAGAAAAGAAATAAGGACATGCTAGTGGAAAATCAGGTGACAAGTGGAATCTACTACACTGGAGGACAGTATTGATGGCATATTCCCCGGTGGCAAAGTGTGGCCACCTCAATGTCACATCCATAACTGGCATTTTGTGAGTACTGTGGCTGCCTGTGCAGAAATTCACTCCAATGTACTGGGTTTTGTGGTCTCCTTTGTAACATTTTTTTTGTGTGTGATCTATTTACTTTGTCTGGATTTACTTTATGGAATTAGCTCAACCTAGTTTATGTCATAGGCTGCTTTTTAGTTCACGGTAATCATTGAAATACAGGGCTGACATTAGTTTTTACAGAACCACTATACAGTCTAGGGCTTCATTTAATACATTTGTTGTTTTTGTGGCCTATTCCATATCAGTGCTCACAAACGCCAATGTATTTTCTTTTTAGCTATGTAATTTTATACCCTTTAGTTTAAAGTAGGTAAGAAATCCTTTTGGATTCTGACGCACGGTATTCTGCAAATCAACAAAACTGTGTGCCCATAGAAAAGCACATGGCCATCACTTTCGATACAACTGCAACGAAAAGTTCAGTGCTTCTATTTTGTCCCTTCCCCCAAAACATCTTATAAACTTGGAATAAATCTTATGTACCGGTGTCTTATGCAAGGTCGATATATAAAATATTTAACGATTAGGTTTCCTACTTGTTTGCCACCACAAAAGAAACCAAAAGAAACACTAATTACTCTTACCCTGTCTTAAGTGCCCCTGGCATGGTGAACAGCAAGAACAGGCTTGTCTGAACCATAGTCTACTCCTGGTGAAGTATGTCCATCCCTAGAAGGAGCTGTACCAATTAGCCTTACCTTGGAAACCTCTCTGTACACAGTTTTCACCTCTTGCATCTGAGAAGGACAGATGATAAAGCCTTCCACCCCACTGCCAAGCTGGGTAGGCATTCAATTTCTCTGCTGGTTCCACTCTAATTAAATGTGGATTTTATGTAAACCACAACCCAGACTTTTTATGAATTCAGAATATTCAGGCTTCATTATTCTTGTCAGGCAGCAAAACTAGACCATGACAGATGAGTTTCTGAGCATTTGCTGATCATTCATCTACAAAACATAATAGTTTGATTCTTTCACTTAGGGCTATTTACAGAAACAGAAGTTGATTAATTGAAGTGCCAGCACCGGGTAAATTCTCATTCTCTTTCTTTTGGAAATCATCATTAATAACACATTACCAAACGAGGGATACCATGACTCATTTCCTCTAGAGAAATTATATGATTTCATTAGCCTCAAATAAGAATATAAGTATTTCTTTAACTCTATTTTATTTTTGTTAAACATACACTTTTATTAGAGTTTCAAATATATGGATATGTCCATACTTAAAAGTATCATAAAACATGGTAGCAATATTAATAAGATCAATAATGCTCAACATTTATTTAAGACGGAGTATAGAAAGGTACTTTAGATTTGTTATTTCAAATCCTAAACAACAATTTTGATAAATGAGCCATTTACTACTCATTTCACAGAAGAGGAAACAGGGACACAGAGATTAAGGAACTTTTCCATGATGAAAGCACTAGTGAGGAACAGAGTCAGGATTTAAAACTAAGTATAATTGGCCCTGAAGCTTATGCCTTTCAATCAGGGTGCTATATTATACTGTGGATGAATAAAATTAGACCTCAAATGTATGGTTTGATTAACTGATGGTGGATAGGTAGACCTATTATGTTCAATGTGTTCAGATTCCTTACTATTTTTCAAAGAGATTTTTTGGAGTCAACATTATTCTCCAAGACAACATTTATAGGACACGAAAAATGTCCTCATTCTTGAGCCACGTTCGCTTCACCCCAGTGAGCTCCAGGTTCTGGAATATGAAAGTGCCAACTTGGGAGTCATAAGCATGGGAACTTTAGCTAGCCACTGTCCCAGATCGCTGCTCTGTAAAATGAGAGAAGACTTTCTTTGTTCTCGCACCTATGATCATTGGCTCTTATTAACCAATGTAAACTTCTAATTCAACAGTCTACAGCTGTGTTGTTTAGCGAGGCCTACCAATGGCCCCTGTGGCTCACAAAACACCACGTTTACGTAGACCCAAGCCTTCAGTGAAATCCTCTGAAAATTTCTACTTGTGGCAAGACAGTCCTCCAGACTTTAAAAGGTTACTCACAGGACTGGGGACCATAAGGGATGGCTGCAGATTTTCTTTTTCCTTTCTTAATTCATTAACACGATACATGGCAAGGGGTAGTGGCCCCTTGAGCTAGGCAGAAATAAAACAAGAGAGTTCTTTAGGAATTTGTCGCTCAAGGGTTCAATATTTCTTTCTATGGCGCTGCCAACGGTCTACTGTAGACCTTGTCCTGACATCTCTTCCAGGGGGATAGGAAAGAAAATCCACCAGAGTGAGGCAGAAAATTAGATGCTGTCTCTTATTAGCCTTGTGACCTTGGGTTCATCACTCTACCTTCTGAGCCTCACTTTCCTCATTTACCAAGTGAGGTTCCTACCTCACCACCCAGCTGTGGCCCACTTACGTCATGTGTTCTGCTGTGTGATGATGGTGGTATTCTGCTAGTGGCTAGCCCATAGGGCCAGAGGTCTTTTACTTCAGAAACTGCAAAGTTACCTGGCATATTTTTCAGAAAATTTGACATTTCAGACTCTGAGCTTTCTCATATTTATATATAAGTTCTATGAAATCTACAATGCAGCATCTGTCTGTTCTGCCTATCTTCTTGTTAAGGGATCAAGCCAAATTTTTATCCTCTGCAGCTCACCATCATATTTAACAATGAGAGAAGTGTGGCTTTATCAAGGTTTCAGGGACAAAGCAATGCCACCATTTAATTTAGCATTTAATTACAATATCCTGCCTCACTGACAAGTTGCTGGGCTCTGGCTAAGTAAACTGAGTAGAAAATGTCTGCTACTGTTTTGCTTGGAGTTTCAAAGTTTATTTCCTTCCGAGTTGTTCCATTTGACTTCAGCCTCAACACTTGAGTTTGGAGGAGGATGCAGTATGAGAAATAGCAAGGTGGTGAGATAGTATAGGTCTTGATATCCTGGGCCTCAAGGTTCACTGGCAAAAATCAATGCCACTGACTCTTCTGCTGAGTGAACCCCTTAGGATTTCGCCTGTATTAGCTTCCTATTAGTGATGTAACAAACTATGAAAAACTTAGTAGCTTAAAACATCAGAAATGTATTCTCTCATGCTTCTGGAGGTTAGACATTCAAAATGAGTCTCTGAGGCAAAAATCAATGTATCAACCAGGTTCCACTCCCTCTGGAGACTTCAGAGGAGAATTTGTTGTCTATTTCAGCTCATGAGACCACCTGCATTCCTGGACTCATGGCTCCTTTCTCCATCTTCAAGGAGCATCACTCCAATCTCTGCTTCTTCCGTCACATCTCCTCTGACTCTGACCCACCTGCCTCCCTCTTATAAAAACACTTGTGATTACATTGTGCCCACTCAGATAATCCAGGATAATCCCTCTGTATCTAGTTTCTTAGTTTATCACATCTACAATGTCCCTTTTGGTATTAAGGTAACATATTTATAGGCTCTGAAAATTAGGATGTGGATATCTTCCTGGGTTAGGGGGAACATTATTCTGTCTACCGCAGCATCTGCCCAGGGACACTAAGATGCATTTAGGACTCACTGCTGTGTCTCTCTAGTTAACCACTCTCATTTGGGATTGCCTGACCTCTGCCTTCCAGCAGATCCTTATCTCTCTGCAACTCTGAACCCCACCTCAACAACATGCTTATTTTCTTCTTTGACTTGTTGATCTTGGAAATTTAGTTTATCTTGGCAGAGGAAAGAGTAGTTGCCAATGACAACCCATATGATCCAGCAATCCCACTCCTGGGTATATACCCAAAAGGAAGAAAATCAATATATCAAAAAGGGTTTTTGCATTAATATTCATCAGATATACTGACCTGTAGTTTTCTTTTTTTGATGTATCTTTGGCTGGTTTTGGTATCAGAATAATACTGGCCTATAGAATAAGTTTGGAAGTAGTCCCCTCTCCTCTATTTTTCAGAATAGTTTGAACAGGATTGTTATTAGTTCTTCTTTATATTTGAGGTAGAATTTGACAGTAAAGACGTTGAATCCTATGCTGCTCTTTACTGGAAGACATGATTATGGCTTCAATCTCATTACTTTTTATTGGTCTTTTCAGATTTTGAGTTTCTTTCTGGTTTACTCTTTTTAGGTTGTACGTGTCTAGGAATTTATCCATTTTCTCTTAATTTTCCAGCTTTGGGCATATAGTGGCGCCTAGTAGCCACTAATAATCCTTTAAATTTCTATAGTATTGGAGGCAGTGTCTCCTTTTGCACCTCTGATTTTATTTATTTGGATCTTCTCTTTTTTCCTAGTCTGGCTAAATTAGTTAATTTTGTTTATCTTCTTGAGAAATCAAATTTTCATTTCATTGGTCTTTTGTTTTGTTTCCCTCATTTCAATTGTCTTCATTTCTACTCTGATATTTATGACTTCTATTACTAATTTTGAGTTTTGTTTGCACTTGCTTTTCTAGTTATTGAAGATATATCATTTGCTTATTTGTATGAAATTTTTCTTTTCTTTTTTTGATGCAGGCTCTTATACCCATATATTTTCTTTTTAGTACTAGTTTCACTGTATCTCATAGGTTTTGATATATTGTATTTCCATTATCATTTGTTTCAAGAAATCTTTCAATTTCCTTAATTTCTTTATTTAACCACTGGTCTTTCAGGCATATGTAATTTAGTTTCCATGTGTTTGTATAGTTTCCAAAATTCCTCTTGTTATTAATTTCTAGTTTTATTCCTTTGCAGTCAGAGAAGATGCTTGATATCATTTTTTGAATTTTTTAAAATCTATATACATATTTTATTGTACTTTAGGTCCTGGGGTACATGTGCAGATCATGCAGGATTGTTGCGTAGGTACATACATGGCAATGTGATTTGCTGCCTCCATCCCCCCGTCACCTATATCTGGCATTTCTCCCCATGTTATCCCTCTCCAACAGACTCTCATGCATGTGCTATAATTATAATACCACCATATAGAACCAATGGTATTCTTTAACATTTGCTTATAAAAATTCAACTGCAGTATGTCAGATTAGGTTACTAAAACAGAAATAAGTGTGATGATATTTTCATAGAATTTTATATATTATTCAATAATCAGTGGTGGCAGGTAATCAGGCCAACAGCTCCTTGAGAAAAGAATAAAGATTTTGTGGTAGGGTGCGGTGGCTCACTCTTGTAATCCCAGCACTTTGGGAGCCCTAAGCAGGTGGTTCACTTGAGGTCATGGGTTCGAGACCAGCCTGGCCAATGTGTTGAAGCCCCATCTCTACTAAAAATACAAAAATTAGCCAGGTGTGGTGGATGGCGCCTGTTATCCCAGCTACTTGGGAGGCTGAGGCAGGAGAATTGTTTGAACCCAGTAGGCTGAGGTTGCAGTGAGCTGAGGTCGTGCCATTGCACTCCAGCCTGAACATCAAGAGCAAAACTCCATCTCAAGAAAAAAAAAGAAGAAGAAAAAAAAGGAAAAATGATTTTGTTTACCATTTAACCACATTATCAATTTTTGTCCTGTACAGTTTTATGAGCAGTGCAACTATACTCATTGAGACAGTTTTAAAAAGATTTAGTTATATAATTTACACACGATTCTTTAAACCTGTTTGAAATGCAGGAATCTATGATTTTATCTGAAAAGGAAAAATTTCAGTGGTTCAGCAATATTTTTTTGTGTACATTTTACCCAAAAGCAGATTTTGGTTTGTAAGACTTGAAGCTTATATGATTTTGAGAGTGGAGACACTTTAAACAAAAACACAAAAATTATTTTTATGTGTACATTTTACAAAATCATGTGACTCCTGTGAATATATTATTAAATTTCCGTCCAGTAATGGCCCTGCAGTTTAACATTTATAAGCTTTCACCTTAAATCTATAACACTACTACTAATAGAGTTTTTCATATTAGTAACTTTTCTCTGAGATACCAAAGTTGCTGTGTACTTTTATATTGGATTAAAAAAAGGTAATTGACTCCTAGAATTACAACCCTTGAAGCTTAAGGAAAAGCTGTTAATGTTATTGAGTGGGAATACATTTACTGAACACCATGCTATGGGCATTATATACAATATCTGTCAATCATCATTATCACCAAAGTATAAAGTAGAAGGAATGTACGCCACAGTCAGTTTTGACTTCTGTTGTAATTGCCACTAAATTCACACTAGATTCATTCTTATATGTGCTAAACATGTATATTAAAAATATCCATGAATGTTTTCTTGTCCACAAAGTTATCAATTTTCTATTCTCCAAAGCAGCTTTCTAAATGTGATTATTTTCCCTTATGTTTGCTCAGTACAACTGATTTTTAAAAAGCATTACCTTTTTAGACTTGTAGGAAAAATAGGTTGTAGAAATAGAGTATTCCTCACTCCTGATTTGAATTTACATGATAGAAAACTAGGACTCATTTAGTTGTTATGACATTGACATTTGCCTAGTATTATATTATTGTAACTCGATTTAAAATAAAAATGTAGCTCTTCAGTCCAGCATGTTTCAGCAACGAATACATTCTTTGTCTTTTCAGTTGGTGTAATCAGTTAAACTTGTCAGTTTACCTACTTCTGTTTCTGATCTATATCTTATAACATATTATACTACATATCTATATTTGGTCCTATTTTGTCTTAGGTGTTTTTTATATTGTTAATATATTATGATTAAGAGTTTCCAACTCTTAAGCTGAAAACAATCAAGTTAGCTGTTTTCAGTGGAATATTTTAACTTATATTTCATACTTTGTCCCTAAAGAATGCTCTTAAGAATCATAATAGCAAGTATCCATTTATTGCCACTCTAAATCAACTGCTAAGTAACTTCGCAAGATACAGATGGATTTATCTTTAGCATTATGTTTATTATGAAAGTTTTACCAGTTACAAACTGCCATGATATTTACAGCAATCTTTTTCTCTATAGTAGTCTATTTCCTTTTTGTTCTCTAAAGGCCTACTAATGCATTCTATGTAAGGTAAGTGAATCATAAAAGCTTTTTAAATAAGAAATTAACAATATTGTTAAGAGAAAAAATATGTTTCCGAGTTTTCCTGTTCAAATATTTGTAATCCATTTTTGTTATATTGTATGGTAGTTGAATATTATTAAATATTCATATTTATTGACATTACTCATGTGCAATGCTAATTAAAAATATTTGTCATTACATGAAACTATGAATATACAAAATGATCATATGTAGACTAAAAAATGATGACTTTTCTATTATACACAAAAAAAGCATTTACACTTATTATATAATTAGGGTTCTGAGAGCTAGTTAATACATGCTACAATTCTTTTAATTTTCTATTTTAAATAATGGCCCAATTCCCACTCATTTATTATCAACATGAAAAGACAATAAAAATTAAAACTCTTAACATTCTTCAATTTTTATTATCTAGGACTATCTTGAAGTACTTTAACAGAGAATGACCAAGATATTATTAGAGCTTGACATTTTGTTAATTTTATATTTTTGGCTTGTTTGATCAATTTAGAATTTATTTGAAATTTTTAGTGAAAGTTTTTTTCTGTACCACTTGCTGTTTGCATTCATATGTACTAAAGAAATGTTATCAACTGAGATTGTCATTTAAAAAACAAAATTAAAACTAAAATCCTAAAAGAAAGCCATGTGCCTATAACTGGTTCTCATAATCCCATTCCAAATTAAAATGATTGATGAGAAAAATGAATATTTAAATATTTAGTAAAATATAACTATCTACTGAATTTGATGACACAAGGGGAATAAAGTAGAACATGGTTGACCATATGACTTTTATTTTAAAGTGTTTTTATTCCTAAAAAAGGCCTTAATATAAGAATGTCCCCATCCTTCTTCTTTCCTAATGATAGCCAACAATTTCTTATCTATCAAAATATTATTTTCTGTGCTTGTTTAAATACATACAAATGAATATTGACATAGACATAACTGGTATGTCTTTTTTAATTTTTAAAACGATATCAAAAATGTTTTATACAAACAGACTCATAACATGCACAGGTCCTGTGATTTTTCCAACAAATTTTACCTTTATTCTTTATTAAAAGGAAAACTTTATTATTGTAAATGCTAGTAATTACATATGCTTTGTCCAGTATGCAACATTTTGTTAAGTTTTTTTTTAATCACCAAGTAAGCATTGGATTTATAGAAACTTAAAAATTCATAATCTCTATTACCAGTGTTTTAACATGGCAGTGGCAGGTTATGATATAGTTAAGAAACTTCAAATTATTTATTCTCATTCAATCACCTTTTCTCAAATATGATTCAGTGTAGTGTTGATGATTAGAAAAAATGATTATATTAGTATTTGTATGTGTTACTTAAATGGTCTTTAAATAATTATTTACTAGGATACTAATCTACTTCTGAGACTATTGTGCTGAAGTGTTTTTATCATGAACTGAAAACTGCTCAAATATGGAATATTATCTTACTCTGCTTTAAATTTAAATAGTAATTATGAAGTGTTTCATCCATTTCTTGTCACTAAGCAGGTTTCTATTTCCTGTATGGTCAGTAGATGGCAGGCTTGTATCACATACAGTTTGAATTTGGTGCAGCATACTTGACTTGTTATGGTAACACAAATACCTATCGGTATAGGTGTTTTTCTTGTCTTTGTGATAATGAAATACAAGAAAGTAGCTTGTATTTTATTTTTAAAACAAAACAAAATAAAATTAATTGTTGAATGAGCTTTAAAGCTATATAATTTGAAATCATACTTATTATTGTCCTAATGATTTGTTGTTTTACATTTTTAAAAAATCACAACCAGACAAACACTAACTTTGGCAATTACAACAGGATTTTACTGCAATTCTAAAACTTGAAAAGTAAATATTAAACAATTTTAGGAAAAAGTATATTATAAAAATGAATCTACATGGAGCATATATATTTTTCACATTTAATATAAAATACATAAGAAATAGCTTTCTTGAGCAAATACATAGTATGAATGCTCATAAATTTTGAAAGGTCTGTATGAAAACTATATGTTGCTACTGTTCATTCATTCAACCTGACAGTCCATACACAACGAGGTGGTTTGAGGGAAGGTGTTATTTGTTGTATATGTCATACAATAACATCATTTGATATGATCTAGCATATCACATGGCATGTTTCTTATCAGCATGACAAAAGTAATCTCTTCCACCAACTGCTGCATGTATGAAAGACAGCAAATTATATCTGCCAAGATTAAATGCCTCCATACTAAAGCTTATTTAAAATAAAATTACTTCTCAAAAAATCTTAGCATTGCAAAGGTTATGCTACTGTGAAAGAAAGTAAATTTAGTAACAATATCATGCCCTAAATGTAACTCAGGAAGTAGCAATATTCTGTTTTTTTTTTTTTTTTTTTTCATTTCTCAACGAAATGAGTTTCCAAGTTAAGTGGATGCCTGAGGACATGGGCATAGCTAGATATATTTGTTGTGGACAATATTACTGTGCTCTAATACATTGTTTTTGCAATTATTCTGGGTCAAGATAGTGGCCAAAGAGGAAGTTATAAAGCAGACTAGAAATTCTCCTAAGTATATCTCCAACGGAGTAAACAAGAGATTAGGAAACTTGTCTTTCATTCAATTACACCTGGTAAACTTTTCAAATTTCCCATTCTGTTTTTGCCTGTGATATCCCAGTTGTATTACCTCTGCATAGACTTTAAGGAAAAATTTTCCTTTGTATTGCAAACTGACCTAACAATTATTAGTATAGAGTAAAGCAGAAAGGATTACACAATGCTGTTGGACCTTTTTATTACCTCTTTTGCTTGTTTGTTTGCTTATTTTGTATGCTCTCCTGAAATTCAAAGTGCTTGCTGGAAAAAACTACATATATCCACTCTCAGCAGACAGGGGCTCAGAATTCAGCAGTCCTGGTGTAGTAATCATCTTTGTCCTCTATTCACAAATACACATGTTATTATTACTATTGCTGTTACTGTTTTTATGATGTTTGGCTCAAAATTCATTTTATGTTCACTTTTCTGAAAGCTAGAAAAGTTAATATTTCTCTTTTCCAGTGAAAATCTTTAGTGACTTTTTCCTGCCTAGGATGTAAAATGACTATGAATTTTGCCAAGCTGGTTTACTCTTTTAACAACTATTTCTATTTTCCTCTATCCCCAGCCAAGTGAATGGGAGTGGAGCAGTAAGAGATGCTGCTTCCAGTAGTTTTCTGTCTCTCATACTTGCTATTCAAAGTATGGTCCACAGTCCAGCAGCTTTGGCATCACCTGGGAGCTTGATGGAAATGGAGAGAAGTTCAAACTCCCACCACCAATCTACTGAATCAGAAACATCTGCACTTCAAGAAGATCCACTGGTAATAATATGCATATTAAAGTTTGAGTAGCCCACCACTCTATACCAGCTTGGAAAATGAAAGCAAGAAATAAAACAAAACCTTCACCTGTTTGGATTTTCTAAAGTGCACTAAATGTCAAGCTAAAGGAAAGGTAGTAGAAAAGAAATTTCTCTTCAGCCAAGTCATTAGTATGGAATCATATACTCTCTTTTGAGGTGACACAAGCCAACACCAGCCACATTTTCAAAATCATCACTTTCTGGGGAAATAAACTGACTTGCACAATTTAATAAATTTGAGTGAATAATAAGACTTACTCTCGAATAACAAGACTTACTCTCAGATACCAACATTTTCTAGCTTGCAAGACAGTAGTTATAGAAGGAAACTTATAGATATGGTTAAAACACCTTCTAATGCAAAGTAGAAGATATACAATCATGCATCATTGTCAGGCTCCAGTGTCCTCCTTTTATCCAACAAAATCCAAATAATTCTCTCATTGGAATTTTCAGCTTCAGTGAAAATTCTGTGATGATCTCAAATGTCGCTGCAGAAAATGTATAATTAATGGAGTGAAGTGGTTTGTAAAGAAACATTTCATTAGAACAAGTTAGGGTAAATGAACTAATACAGTTCAATTCTATGCTTCAATTTCAAATATAATATGCAAATATCTATTCTCCAAAACCCTATAAAATGACTTTCTGAACTGCATTATCTTAGGTTTAATACAGTGATTAGATGATTAGACTGCGTCATCATTTCTGCATTGTCAGAAACTGCGCTATTTTGCAGTATCTAATTGCTGTTTTATTTCCTTTCTGGTTATTTTATTCACTGTGCCATTATTTTAGCTTTGACATCAGACACATTCTTTGATATTAAAATTGCATTTGATTAGCTTTTAACTTTCTCAGACCTATTAGTACATGATGATGGGTTTTAAGTCAATGAATGTATTCTTCTATGTTATGGCTTATTTCATTGTCCTAATTCAAGTGTCGAAATTGCTGTTTGATGACTATCCTTATCAAATATTTCAGAATGTGAGTTGCTATTATTCAAAGGAATAAGTCAACAGGTATGTACATAAGATGTAATAGTAAAAGGAAATTATTCATATTATATTGTTTTATGATGTTTGGCTTAGAAGACTTGCTACAGATGTTATAGAAAAACAAATAAATATATGGTTAGTGAAACAGGAACCTGATTACAGATAGGTGACATGACATATTTAAGGTCTCAGAACAATTTTCAATGAACTAAGCCTCAAACATTTGTCAATTTCTTTAGTCTTATTTTTTAACACTGAAATCAACCACGCTATTTCTAGCCCCCATTTTTTAAACTTGGATAATCAAAATGAGTTTAATAGAACCTTGTCAACCAAATACCACATTATGCGTAATAACATGTATCATGAAGGTTATAGTAAATGGAAAGATGAATCTGGAAAGCTAGGAGAATTACAGGTCATGGCTCGATGTAAAATCACCATGGAAACAGCTTTCATGGCCAATTTGTGGGGAGATGTCAAAAGGCAGTAACCTGTGACTTATTTTTTTCCAAAGCCCTGTCTATGAAGGTTACAGGTTCTATATCTCTTTTCATGATGACATTTGTCTGTTTTTGTAGGATTCTATTCTGACAAGCACAAAACCCTGCACCAAGTTGAACCTGTCCTTTGTGATGAGGCTGTTGAACAGAAGAGCAGCATAGCGGTCTGTCTATTCTTGCTCCACATTCAGCTAAATGCCAACTCCGATCCCTTTGAGATGGAGAACAGGCTGAACCCAGGGATAGTGTCATCCCTCAGTATCCAGACTTCTTCAGAGAACCGTATGGTGAAACTTCTTGATTAAGGTCACGTTCTTAGTCTATAGCATCAAATTTTTTATAAGCTAAAAGAGATCTATGACTCTCAGTATCTAAAAATCTATTTAAAAATAAATATATAGATATGAATAAATAATTCCAGCTTATGTTTCAAATTACAAAAATAATTTTAAAAGAAATTATACAAATCAGATGTTTGTTTTGTATCATTATCTTATACAGCATAATTTTACATTGCAGCCTTTGTGACAAAATTGGATCTTTTCTTTGGCCTTACGTGTATATATATATCAAAGAAATCCTTATTTTTTATTAGTGTGATACTCTGTTTTACTATAAAACAAGTATTTTTATTTATATTTCATTTATTGAATAGAATAGTCAATTATATTTAAAAACTTAAATCACTGCAAGCCATCAGTTTGGGATGTTTTATGATCTTATAAGTAAACAAGCATGTATTAGTTTGTTCTCATCCTGCTATGAAGAAATACTCAAGAATGGGTAATTTATAAAGGAAAGAGGTTTAATTGACTCACAATTCCACATGGCTAGGGAGACCTCAGGAAAATTACAATCATGGCAGAAGGGGATGCAAACACATCCTTCTTCATAATGTGGCAGGAGAGAGAGGTGCCAAGCAAAGGGGAAAAAGCCCCCTATAAAACCATCAGACCTCATGAGAACTCACTCTCATGAGAGCAGCATAGGGGGACTGACCCCATGATCTGATCACCTCCCATAAGGTCCCTCTCTCAACACGTGGGGATTACAATTCAAGATGAGATTTGAGTGGGGACACAAAGCCAGACCATATCAAAGAAAAAGTTTTATTTCTAGAAATTATTTATACATATAAATATTTGCTTATTTAGAAAATTAATTATATTATTTGAATTTTTCGAAAGACTCTGGTATTCAGCTTTATAGATTTGGATAGAAAACCATGCATCCTAGGATGTTATTCCCTTCTTTGGGTCCATATATACTCAAGAGAACATTTTGTTTTTTACTAGAAAAAAGAAGTATACTTGGGCTTAAAATAGTCTAGTATTCATAATGGAGAAGTAGCAAACACAAAGTTCTAATATATCAATGGAAAATTCTATTGCATTGGAAATAGATATTTAAATCTTAATATAATCAAATATAAAGGAGAGATTAGCCAGCAGCTAACAGTGAGACTTCCTGCTGAAGCATAAAGTTGCCTCATTGAATTATTGTAGGTTTGAAAGGATTGTGACAATAACTGCTTCACACATTTAATAAGATTCATTGAAAAGCATTATATATTCTTTAAAAGGATCATCAGTGGGGCAATAGTCATTTATTGTTCCTTTTTACTTAATATTTATGATCTACACAGCCATCTGAATAGAAATTCATTTTGGAAATTGTAACGTGCATATATAAAGTCTTTACTATACTTAAAAGTTTTTGAATGTGCTATATTTTATAAATTTGTCTTTAAAACTATACTCTATCTTTCCAAATATTTTCATTTAATTAAATTTTGTAAAAGTAACCTCTTTTGTTTTCCTTTGAGATGAAGTTTCACTCTATCACCCAGGCTGGAGTGCAGTTGGTGAGGTCTCGGCTCATTGCAACCTCTGCCTCCCAGGTTCAAGTGATTCTCGATCCTCTGCCTCCCTAGTAGCTGGGATTACAGATGCACATCACCACGCCTGGCTAATTTTTCTATTTTTAGTAGAGATGGGGTTTTGACATATCGACCAGGCTGGTCTTGAACTCCTGACCTAATGTGATCCACCTGCCTCAGCCTCCCAAAGTGCTGGGATGACAGGTGTGAGCCACTGCACCTGGCTCAAAAATAACCTCCTTAGAAAAGTTACACAAATATACCGAGTTGACAGAATATTCCCGAATAAAGAAACTATTTCAACTAACTTTACAATTTGACTTGGGTCTTTGGTGTGATTACCCTATAAATGGGAGCAGGGCCATCTAAACTAATTTCAGTACCACATTGTTAGTAGTATTGTGGAATTATTTTTCTGAACTAGCAAATAAATAATAATGTTGGAGTCTATTTAGTGTAAAAAGAAAAAAGATATTGATTACACATACGGTTCTGAATTTAAATTTTATTTTACACTTGAACTCCTAAGGTATTTAAAAGCATAATACATATTTCTAGGATTAAAGAGTTCTAGAAAAATTGACCAACCCTGTGGGGATCACTCCCGTTCACAGTGCTTAGCTGTACCACGGCCATTTTGAGCTTGAGCCCATACACGTTTCACCTCTCCCTGGAGGCTGTTGAGCTGAGGGAAAGGGGGAAGTGTTGATGCATGATTTCTGCAGAATACTGTTTGTTATTGACATTTGGAGCAGGACGCTGAGCTCAAACATGACGGGTTTCATGAGACATTGTGTGGCTTCAGGAGACATTGTGTGTTATGTCAATTCTAGTTTCTGCAAACGATTTATGGCTCTGTTGACCCTAAGTGAGCCTAGTTACCTTAGTTTCTTAGTTTCTGTTCCCTTAGTTTCTGTGTAATAAGTAACAATATCACAATGTAGCCATTGATTTCTGTTTCCATGCTATTGATTTTTGTTTTACCTGTTCCCATAGTGTTTCAGCAATCTGATCAATCATTGTTCTATGGATTTCTGTTCTTGTATTTACTGTTTAATGTAACAATGTAGCCTGCG